>BPLR01011044.1:0-181158 GCA_021605095.1 Caerostris extrusa | reverse complement strand
GTTTGTTTTAGAGAAAGGAGACACAATTTTATCATATTTTAATCCTATATTGAATATTTGGCGAGAAATTTCATATACATTTGGCGATACTCACGAAATCCTCTAAACGTATTTTAAAATGACTTTTGATTTACGACTTTTATTTATTTTAAATCTGACAACAGTGGTTTATATGATAATTGTAAAAATGCGTTTGTTTTAGAGAAATGAGACAATTTCATCATATTTTTAATCCTATATTGAATATTTGGCGAGAAATTTCTATATACATTTGGCGATACTCACGAAATCCCCTAAAGAACGTATTTTAAAATTAATTTTGAACATTTTATTTATTTTAAATCTGACAACAGTGGTGTTATATGATAATTGTAAAAATGCGTTTGTTTCAAGAGAAATGCACCAATTTTATCATATTTTAATCCTTTGTTTGCAGAGAAATGCGCCAATTTTATCATATTTTTAATCCTAAATTGAATATTTGGCGAGAAATTTCTTTGAATTGGCGACAAAGGAAAATATTTTTGATAAAATTCATCTATATTAATGATAAAAAATATATATGTTCCTTTTTAACTTGTTTCACAGAAATGCATCTCGCGGAAAGGGGGAAGACCTCGATTGTGCCGGATTTGTCGTGGGGGCGGTCTAGATGGGAATTTTGAACCAGTTTCCTATTTGTTTTCAAGAAAAACAAAGTGAAAATTTTCACCCGTATATTACCATCATTTATATTCGAACCATCCTATTCAGTCCTTTTACAAAGAAAAGAATATCTTATTATGACGATTCAACATCAAAGTAGAATCGTCAAAAAAATTTTAAGAGAATCATTGACAACTTCCTAACTACTTGGCTGTTTCTCTCTCTCTCTCTCTCTCTCTCTCTCTCTCTATATATATATATATATATATATATATATATATATATATATTCATGCAAAGTGTTAGTTATTTTATGTTTATATATATATATATACATATTTCTTCTGCACTTATGTTTGGTATTGAACTCCTCCTAAAAGGCTTGACCGATTTTGATGAAATTCTTTATGAATTTTTATGTGGGTCCCTGAATGGTTTAAACTCACAAATGGACCCGGTAGGTGCTGCTGCAATCGATATAGTTCTTCTGTACATGTGTTGTTGCTGAACTTCTCCTAAACGGCTGGACAAGGTTTTGATGAAATGTTTTGTGTGTGTTTGAGTGGGTCCCAGAATGGTTTAGACCAGGGATGGGCAAACTTTTTCAATCGCTTGGCCAAAAACCGTAAAAAAAAAGTTTTTTCGGTCCAAGAAAATTTTTCTAAAATTTTAAAAACAATATACAAGTATTACAATTTAAATATGTTAATGAAATGAATGAATTTGCGATGAGACACGCTGGTTTATCCTTTACAACTGTAAAAATATTTTCAGGTCCATTCATCATTAAAAGCACGGCACTCTGAATCAACTTTACGTTTTTTAGTAGCAATTTTGGGGTTGAAATATTTTACGAATAACCCAAACAAGCACTAGCTGCGTTATACTTTTAATATTTCACCACTATTCACAATGATGCAATATGTCCGCAATCTTTCCATACGCAATCAATCATATTAGAACTCACGCCAAAAGAAAAAAGTTGCCGGCTGGAACTTAAAATGCGTATTCTGCCACATGTGAGATCTAATTCACCTCCCCAGGAAAGATATAACGCTTGTTGGCCAGTCTACAGCTATAACTAACAAAGAACTTTCGCTTTTAACACTTTACCGATTGAAAGCTGTCTGTGCTTGCTATTTCCGTCGATTTATGGTTTGTAGAACAAAAATTGAGAAAGTAAAAATATCATCAGTCCTTTGAAAAATGGAAGAAAAAAATAATATTTAATTAAGGTAGAAAAGGAGATGGATATATAATATATAAATATATATTTCTTTTAATTTGCCTCGGACCGGCAAATTAAAATTCTATCCGCGGGCCAGATATAACCTTCCGGAGGGCCGGAGATGGCCCGCGGGCCGTAGTTTGCCCATCCCTGGTTTAGACTCACAATTGGAGCCGGTAGTTTCTGCTGCAATCTTTATAATTCTTCTGTACATGTGTTTGTCCCTGAATTCCTCCTAAACAGTTTGACCGATTTTGATGACATTTTGTGTTGTGTGTTTGACAAAACAGGAAGAATGTTTTGATGGTATCCCCTTAGTCGCCATCAAATGGTGCAGGTCTATCAACTTCTATACCGTTCAACCAATTGCTATGAAAATCGTTAATAAATGTATTCGAGTATGGAAAATAGGTTCGCGCTATCCACTTTATTGTTAGTTGCCATCAAATGGTACGTCAGCATTTATTTTAGATACCGTTCAAACGATATCCATGAAAATGCGTATGCGCATATATTGAAACATAGAGAATATATTCGCGATATGTAATTTTCTACAATGCAATATTTTGGCAGGACAACGTATGCCGAATTTGCTGGTATATATATATATTTATATGTATGTATGTATAAACTTAAAATGGACTAGATAAAAGAACTATACTTCTACTTTCTCTTAGTTTAAATCTTTCCAATCATTTGTAGCCGAAAATTTGAATTTTATATCTTAGAAAAATTTGTAAATATTTATCAGATTATTTTTATCTTATCTGTACAGCAACATTCAATAAGAAATTTCCCAAGCAATTTCTCTAGGAACTTGTTATTGAATATTTTTTATGGAAATACAACAAGAACATTGTATACACCACAATTATCTATAAAAATATTGTGCCAACTTTTACAATGTTTCTTATGACTGTAATAACTATTCTGGAAGAATAAGTGGAAATTAATAAAGTCTATAAAAAGACGTACGAAAAAGCATTAATAATGATACATATTAAAATACATATTAGAGATATCTTACATATTTCTTAACATTCTAACAGAAGAAATCACATGAATAAGATTATCAATTTTGTGTTTTTAAGATTTTTTAATTCTGGCATGATTTCTCTATACCCTAGTATAGATATGTTTCTTAATAAGACAGTATAGATATAAGGATATCAAATTGAAACTAGTTTGAAAAAAATATTTTGAATCTGATCGATAATATTTTATTTTACAGGAAAATTATCATAAATGTTTAAAACCAAATGAGTAGGAAAAGTCTGTGCTAGTTAAAAAATATATTGTCAAAAAAAGATTGAATGTAAATTGAATTAGAAAAAGGATAAAAAAAACAGACAGATTAAATAGAATTTTAATGAATCGTATGAAAAATAATTTTTAATGTTGTTCATAAGTAGAATATGTAAAATATTAATTTTAAAAACATTAAAAGATCAATGACAAGACCTGAAAATACTAGAAAAATAAATGCAAATTCATTACATATTATTATTATTTCTTTTTTTTTTTTTTTTTTTAGATGGTCATATATTTATTCAAAATTTAATAAATAATATTTAGTTAAAATGTAATATTTTCCAAAATATTATCGTATCTTTTTTCTTTAACAGAAAGTAATACCATTCCAGAAAAACAGCTGTTTACAAGAAGAGATATAAAATATCTTGAAAAACTAAGGGTAGAAATTTGAAAAATATTTACCTAAGGTATAGAACTTTTACGTAAAGTATAAAAATTTTAAAGATGTGAAAGATAATTTTTTTTTGAAAAATCAATCATATTTCTTATTTAAAGGTTATGTTTCAAACAAAATTCATTGAAAGATATATTTTGTGTTAAAAAATTCATACAAGTGCATTTTTAAAGATTTTAACATGACATTTATGAGTTATATGAGGGTTATTTTAACTATTATTATTCAAGTTATTTTAACTATTTTGTTTTACAAAATCATTGCCTAAGTAGTGATTATTTTTAAATGTTTGAAAACTGCTTGTTAAAAAATATTTTGCATCAACAAGAATTTATAGGGTTTAACAAAAATTGAATTGAGTATAGAAGGAAGGAATATCGTTAGAAAAATATTAATACAAAATATGTTTTGGAACAAAAAATTCAATGTGAGTTGAAAGAAAATTTCATGCCTAGATGAATTAAAGTACATTTATGTTTAAAAAGAATAATGTAGGTATCTAACTGGTTAAATATGCAGGGTGGTTATAATTGAAGTCCCACTTTCAAAATGCTGTAAAAAGGAACCGCTCGTCACAATGAATTCAAATTTAAACTGAAGATACATAAAGAAAGGGAAACGGTATAGCATCAAAAAAAGTTCCATCGATTTTTCCCCATCCAATTTGATATGACCTTGCCATGGTGGATGGACTTTTCCCTAACAGTGTCACAACTGCTGAATGACTTGGAAGTCATTTTTCCCATTCAAAAAAAAACGAAACAATAAAACACATTGAGCACTACAGTTGGTTTAATGTGCAACTCATGCCAATTACGTTGTCATTTCGATTCAAAATATCCCTAGCAGCCGAATTCACTTTCTTTATGTTGTTTACACCACCGTGTATTTTGCCACGCCGTACCGTTTCCCCTTCATCAATTATGTTCAATTCAAATTTGAACTCATTGTGACAAGTGGTGATTTTTTTACAGCATTTTGAAAATGGAAATTTAATTATAATCACGCTGTATGTAAATTCGTAAAATTCTCTTGAAAGTTGTGTCTATTCTGTTACATTTTCAAAATGTTAATAAACTTACATGTAAACCTTTAAATACAAATAATAGTAATTCATCTTGGGTTAAAAGTTGAAACTAATATCGTTTTTAAAAAGAAATGCGAGAGGTTTCAAAGAAACACTCAAAAGCAACGTTTGGGTATAATTAAATTTCTAATGAATTGATAAAAAAATTGTTGCAATATACCGGAAAAAAACTACAAATTGATTTAGACGGAATTAAATTATAGAATCATGTGACAAAATCCCATTAAAAAGTAAAAAGAAAAAAAGTGGTTTGCTGAAATAATTATATTTAAATAAAAGAAATTTGTAAAAAGAAAAATAAATTTTTTAATTTATTGGGGAAAATGGTAAATTAACAAATAAATCCTTTTATCAAAATAAATTTTTTTAAATAAAAAAATAGGAATAAAGATTTAAAAAAAAAAATTTGAAAAATAAAATATATTTGTAAAAAAATATATATGAAATCCTTTACAAAAATAAATTTTGTAAAAACTAAAAAAAAATCAGAATCAAAAATTAAAACTAAAAAAAAAAATATTTGTAAAAAATAGAATAATTTTCTAAAAATAAAAATAAATTAATTAATTAATTAATCAAATATAATTTTTATAATTAAAAAAGGCAAATTAAAGTAAATAAAATTAACGTTTCCAAAAATAAATTAGAATATGAATAATTTTAATTAACAAAATATATAAAATGAAAAAAAATTATTTATAAAATAAAAGAAATTATTAAAAGAAAGTACAATTGTTAATAACAATAATCATTGGGGCAACAGCCCCATGGTCGGCCAAGAGCGTCCGCCTAATGGCAGATTTTAAGACATGATATGATATCTTTTTTTTACGGTGTAGGGTTGTCAGCACTACGCCCAACGCTCTTACAGTCATATTAGACCAGGACCTACGGCTTAAAGTGGATTCCAAACAGCTACAAACAGCCATGGCACCGCCGGGACTCGAACCCCAAAATTGTGGTACCGAACCCTAGAGCGCTAGCCACTCGACCATACAGGTTCCAATAATAATAAATAAATAAATAAATTTCTTTCTCCAATAAATTTTGTAAAATAATCCAATTAAAAAAATCAAATAAAAAAAAGCTTTATATCCTTTCAAAAGCCTTAGTCCTACAGTACCATATTCCAATGTTGACACCATAAAAAATTTCAGAAGGCCAAAAAGGGCCTGCCAAGCCTTCCCCTATCAAGAAGTGCCCTCGTCTACTAACATGACTCAATTAGAGGTTGCTACCGGAAAAAAAATGTTTCGGGGAAAAATTTAAAAAAAAAAAAAAAAAAAACGACCAAAATGAACCCTCGCATATGTCACTTCCGGTCGCGCATAACTTCCGTCACCTATAAATCCACATCTACTTCTCATTGCTATTTTTCCTTTATTTACCTGTCTTAGAATGACGAAAAAATGATTAAATATAACTCTGTGTTTGTTTGTATCAATTTGTAAATGGAGGAGTGTTATTAATTTCACAGATGCATAGAATTGATTTATTTGTTATAATGAATGAGTGTTTTAAACGCAATTTTATTGAGTATATGCAATTTGTATCTGACTTATAACGTAGCATGAATCATAATGTGGCTTGTTAGAATGACAACTTTTCAGTTTGATGAATAATATAATACTGATCTACTGGTCAGAAGTCATTTTAACTAATTAAAAATTAGTTGTTGGCATATATTTCAAGTTTTTGCAGCTTAATATATGCGATATTTTGGCAACTATCTATATAATATTGGCGAGAAAGAGAAAAAAAAGTTTTATGATACAACAGTTTTCGAAGCAAATGTTACACTTAAAAAAAAATCTAAATAAAAGTAAATTTAATGTTTTTAAGCATATGTCGTTTTTTTATGCTAATATAAATTATGAAAATAATATGTTAATTATTATTGCATATTAATTTGCAAAATTCATTTTTTAGGTAGAATTTATTTGTGTGTAATTACATATTTTTTGATTAATAAAGATATATATTCATATATATTTATAATATATATATATATATATATATATATATACAGTCTGAGTAAAAACGTTAAGGCCAGTAAAAATTTTTGAGAAAATTTAAAATGAAATAAAAGGGATTCAAATAATATTAATTATTAAAGTTCATTGATAAGAAATAAATGCTATAAACATAATTTGTAAATACATAATTATGAGAAACATGTGGTTATTTACAAAGTTAGTATTTCTGCCTGAGTAAAAACTTTAAGGCCACCAGTCATTTTTTAAAAATAAATATAATATAATCGTGTAATTACCATTGCAACTACTAGCTTGTGACAACTCTGCAATTTTCATATTTGTCACACGTTTCTTCGAAGTATTGGTGATCTTTGCGAAGATGGCGAAGGGTAAGAATTTAACTGATCGTGAAAGAGGACAAATCGAAGCTTTGTCTTCAACAGGAATGAGTAGTCGTGCTATTGCAATAAAGATAGGAAGATCAAAGACTGTAGTCAACAATTTTTTAAAATTGAAAGACAATTATGGTAAAAAGAATACTGGGGGAAGACCTAAAGCTTTGTCCTCGAGTGATGAAAGAAGAGTTTGCCAACTTGCATCTACTGGAAAGTACTCAACCAGAAAAATGATTCCGACGACAGGTTTAAAAGTTTGTCAAAAAATGATTCATAACACAATTAGAAGGTCTGGAAGGTACACTTATACAGCAAAATTGACTAAGCCTCAGTTACTGCAGAGACACAAAATAGAGCGTTTGAACTTTGGCCAGAAAGTCATGACCTGGGACAACCAATGGATAGAAATTATTTTTTCTGACGAAAAAAAATGGAATTTGGATGGACCAGATGGCTGGAATTTCTACTGGCATAATATAAGAAATGAAAAGAAATATTCTCAAGCGCCAATTAGGTGGATGATCTGTCATGACTTGGGGCTGTTTTTCTTAAATGGTGTGGGCTCAATTGCATTCGTTTCAGGTAGAATGAATTCATAAGGATACCAAAATGTCCTAACAAATCATCTTTTGACAAATGATGAATGACTTGCTGGATAAAATTGGAAATATCAGTAAGACAATGCACCGATCCATTCGAGTAACAGCACAAAAATTGGTTCCAAGTCAACAATGTTGAAATTGTGAAATGGCCAGCTAGATCACCTGACCTCAACCCAGTCGAGAACCTTTGGGATGACTTAGCAAGAAGAGTTTATGCAAATTGGAGACGTTTAACATCAACAACAGAGCTGAAATATACTATCGAAGATGAATGGTATAAAACCGACCCCACCCTTTGTCAAAAACTCGTTTCATCCATGAAAACAAGAATATTTGAAGTAATTCGAAGTAATGGCTCCTACACAACCTTCTAAGAATTTGTAATTTTTTTCTTATATGTTATTTTCTATGTTGGCCTTAAAGTTTTTACTCAGTCGCAAATATTCATCTGTGGGTTCTGTAATATTTTCTAATAATAAAATATTTGCAAATTAATTTTTCTACTTTTTTTTTTTTTATTTAAGCTCAATAATTATCAATCAAATGGTATTTTAATTCCTCAGTTTAAATGTTTCCATTTTCTCAAAATGTCTACTGGCCTTAAAGTTTTTACTCAGACTGTATATACCTTTCTGAGGAAATATCTAAAAAGCAGCCAAACAGCGATGTACCGCCAATTATAATACGAAAACTACAAGAGAATACACTTAACATTTTGTTCCTTCCGAATAGGGTAGAGTTCACTATTTTATTACTAGATTTAGTGACCAGGATTTAAAGAATAATGTTTTTGCATTACCTTTAATAATACTTAAAATAAACAATTTATTGCATCTACAGGGGTGATTATAATTAAAATCCCACTTTTAAAATGCTACAAAAAAGAAAGAACCACCAGTCACAATGAGTTACAATTTGAACCGAAAATACATGAAGAAGAAGGGGGAAACGGTATGGCACCAAAAGAAAGCTCCACCAATTTTTCCATACAATTTGGTAAGACCTTGCCCTGGTGGGAGGGGTTTTCCACTAACAGTGTAGCAACTGTTGAATGACTTGGAAATTATTTTCTCCGTCAAAAACCCAAAACAATCAAGCATATTGACACTACAGTTGGCTTAATGTGCAACTCATGCCAAATACATGTTGTCATTTAGATGATGATCGATGATGATACATGTTGTCATTTCGATGATGACATGATGTCATGTGCAACTCATGTTGTCATTTCGATTCAAAATATCACTGGAAGCCGAATTCACTTTCTTTTTATGCCGCTTACAGCGTCATCTATTAATACATATTGGAACTTTTTTTGATACCGTACCGTTTCTCCCTTCTTCTACTATCTTCAATTCAAATTTGAACTTATTATGACGAGTGGTTCATTTTTTACAGCAATTATAAAGTGGAACTTTAATTGTAATCACCCTGTATATATTTTTGAAGCAAATTAATGAAAACATCTTTCATAACGTCTACAACCGAAAACCTTTTATTGTTCTCTCTTCAAACCAAACCATTGCTCACTTGTCTTTCTCCCACTGATCAAAAAAGAACGTCTCACTCTTACCAAGTGATGGATCGTACGAGTATGATATCATCGCTGTCCGTCACTCCCCACTGATTGCACGTCATGCCAGGTGATTGGCGGCCCGCATTGATTTCCTTTCCTCCGCAAAAGAAAGCAATTTCCAGCTAACAGTGGAGGGTGTTGCTTCCTTCAAGACAGGGCTGATGGCTTCTCAATGGCTTCATTTGGGATTTCACGAAGTCAGTTATGGAGATGAGAGGGCTGATGTAATATTCATTGGTGATATTTCGTGGTGAGATGAAGGGTTTTGAGGGCATTTTTTGTCGGGGCATTAGATGTCGATTTGAACTTAATGTGCCATAATGGTAAACATCGTTTATAAGAATTTTCTTTTCAAAGAAATTTTTCATATTGTTTCAACTAAACATCGGTGGTCCTTTTTGTTCCTTTTTCGTTTTCTGAAGAATGTGGAGAAGAAATTGTTTTTAAGGCGGACTTTTTGGAGTAATTCTCTTGGAGTAAATCTGGGAGAGTCCCGGTCTAATTAGCCCAAAGTGACTGTAGAGCTACAACCCAAACCAAACCTCGTTTCTATGAGAGTATTTTCCATCTATATCAGTTTAAATTATATTTCTTTTGTATATCGTTCTGTTGTTATACATTTTTGTCGTGCATCATTGGGCTTCAATTTCTTTTTATATACTGAGTGTAGAGTCTATTAATAGTTGATGAAATGAAAACAGTAACTTCCAGGAGAACTGTGAGCTTTTTCAATCACCTCGTAACCTGCTCTTAGATCACTTTCATTTGCTCAGTTTCGTATCGTAGGAGGAAAACCTCAAATCTTCCCATTTGGTGGCTTGAATGGAGATGCTAGAAACCTTTCGCACGTTGTCACAATTTGCACAATATGTCTCCTTTTCAAAATGACTCAAAATGTCTCCATTTCTGAACGGTCTGCCTGATTGCCAATTGGCTAGCGCGTCTTCACCACAGGTACCACAGGCTTCAGATTCGAATCCTGATGATGGCATGGATATTTGTGAGTGATTTGAATCCACGTTAAACTGTAGGTTCCGGTCTAATTAGCCCAAAGTGTGAAAAAAAAATGACCTTGGAGAGGCAAACCAAACCAAATCATGTCTAAATAAGGTAGAGCTCCTTATTTTATTACTAGATTTAGTAACCAGTAATAATGTTTTTAAGTTACCTTTCATAATACCGCTTGTAAACAAGCTATTGCATATATACTCAAGAGCCAAAACATTATGACCACCCCTACATTTTGAAATTAACTCGCCTGGATGACGTGGAAGACACGTGATCAGGTGGAAGTGGTATTTAACTGGTATTAAGTGGTGGTATTAATCCATGCCGAGGCTGGTTGAAGCTGTGTTGCGCGCCAAAGGTGGGTCAACTCGTTATTGACAGGTGGTCATAATGTTTTGGCTCTTAAGTGTATATTAAACACTAAAGACATTTCTTGAAGCAAATTGATGAAAACATCCTCCAAAACATTTACAACGAAAACCTTTTTCTGTTCTCTGTTCAAACCAAACCACCGTTCACTTGTCTTTCTCCCACTGATCCAAAAGAAACGTTTCATTCTTATCAGGTTATGGATCTTACGAATATGATATCCTCGCAGTCCGTCACTCCCCACTGATTGCACGTCATGCCGGATGATTGGCGGCCCGCATTGATTTCCTTTCATTCTCAAAAGAAGGCGATTTCCAGAGAACAGTGGAGGGTGTTGCTTCCTTCGGAAGGGGGATGGCTCTCAATGGCTTCATTTGGGACTCCTCGAAGTCGGTTATGGAGATGAAAGGGCTGATGTAATATTCATTGTTGACATACTCCGTGGTAAGATAAAAGGTTTTGAAGGGGTTTTTTCTGTTGGTGCATTAGATGTCGATTTGAATTTAATGGACCATAATGGTAAACATTGTTTAAAATAATGGTTCACAATCTGTGATGGTTGAATTCTAAAAAAATCTTGTTAATATTTCACCTGAACGTCGGGGGTTTCGTGTTGCACTTTCGTTTTTTGAAGAATGTGGAAAGGTAATTGCTTTTCAGAAGACTGTTTGTGGTAATTCCCTTGCATTTCTTGTTATGTCGTTTGGATTTCTTGTTATGTCGTTTGGATTTCTTGTTATGTCGTTTTCCCAGAAGACACTGCCTTCATTCTTTAGCGACACGGAGCCTGACTTCTATCTACGAGAGTTCCATCACGACAGAAGGTGCCACCCTTTTCTCCGCTACCATGAGACCCCACGGTTTCTTGGACTGGATCTAGATGTCTACAAAGTGGGATAAGAAAAATATTTATTATTATTTAACCTTAATAATTAAGACTATATACACAATATAGTTATTTATTCAATTCTAACAATTTCGAAACGAAATCATCATCGATCCTGGAATACTGGAGGGTCTACAGATTACCCTCACCACTCTGGAATGGGCACGCGACCTAATGACAAATCAGTTAATGCTCTGGCCTTTGGTACCACAGGCTTCAGGTTCGAATAATGGCGGTGGCATGGATGTTTATTTGGTTCGGATTCCCTTTTTAACTGTAGGTCATGGTCTAATTAGTCCAAAGTGTGCAAAAATATGACCGTAGAGCGACCAACCAAACTGGCCATTGGTACCACAGGCATCAGGTTCGAATCCTGGCGGTTGGCATAGATGTGTGTTAGAAAATCGAAATCCACATTAAACTGAATATCCCGGTCTAATTATACTAAAATGTGCAAAAACTAACCGTAGAGCAGTAAAAAAAAAGTCTGGAAAGGACGCCGAAACTTTCGGATTGGCTTTGCCTATCTGGTTTCAAACTCACTCCTCATATTACCCATGGAGTTACCAGGACTTCATAAAATTGCTTTTCAAAAGAGATCCAAAATTGATGATAGACTGCATCCTTTAACGTCCATTAATTTCACTATTAATAATGAAAATATTACATCGAATTCCAATTCACCAACTTATATCCGATTCAGCCGGGTTCATCGAAACCCTCTATTTCATTAGTTATTACAATTTCTCATCATCTACAGCAGCAGCTGAAAGCTCATCAAAATAAAATGATTTTTCCCCGAACATAATTCACGATTCAGAAATACGCGGTTCCCTCTCTACCCTAGGGAGGGGTTAAAATTTCACCCTGGTACGTTTTAGTCCCGCTTTATTAAAGCAGTTTCTGCGGAGAAGCAACCGCGGCGGAAATAATTATAATTAGAGAGGAAAGTTTGTGTCCGTTTGTTGATTAAGTATCCCAACTTAATTTCTGAATGTGCTTCGTTGAGATGCTGGTTGCGCTGCTGTTGCTTTAAATGTATAATTTATTGCCCGCCGTATTAATCTGGATCGTGGAGAGAGAGCTGTTTACGTTTCGCAGGTTTTGCGCCACTGTGGTTTGTGTTTGTTTCTCAATTTGTCGTGATTTCAACAAGAGGGTCTTTTGTGTCTTGAGGTCACTGGAGGGGGTGGGGGATTTAAGCCGACTTCATGCTTGAAGTAATGTCTTAGATGAGAGATTAAGTGCTGACAAATATGGAAGTGAGCTTTTTGTCTTCAAGAAACATCCCACAGGTTTTATTCCTAAAGCTTTTGTGCCTTAAAGGGTTGATTTTAATGAATGGCAAACTTATCTGGGTTTATTTTGAGGATTAACAATCGAACTATTGACGCTTGAAGAAGATTATACACAATAATAATCTTGGATGTATGCTTTCAGAGAAAACATTTATAATGTTTATTGAAGATTTGTTTACCTATTGTCAAATTGATATAAGGAATTTAGAACATTGTATGGTTATATATTAGGAGGGTAAGAAAGTTATGTCGTTCAGTTTTCTTATATTTAGGCTCATCGGTGAGATTAAGTTGGGAAATATTGACCACGGTTTTTTATATGATCTTCCACCAACTGTCAACAAGGTCATCTGTGACAAATGTTTAAAACATTCTAACATTTTAAACAAGGAAATATACCACTGCACTCTGAACATCCTGAAAATTTCAAATTTTTTACTTTAAGAAAATTTTGTAACGAGAGGAACAAGTGGTAATCAAATGGTGCCAGGTCGGGTGAGTATGGTGGATATGATAAAACTTCATAACCAAGCGAATAGAACTTTTTCCCTCGTCCAGCAGCCTAATGACCAATTGGCTAACGCTGTGTCCTTTGGTTCCACAGACTTCATGCTCGAACCCTGGCGGTGGAAGTGATGGTTATGATTGATTCGGAATCCACGTTAAACTGTATGTACCGGTCTAATTAACCTAAATCGTGCACAAAATGGCCTGTAGAGTGAACAAACCAAACTTAACCTTGAATCAAAGAAAGTACATTTTGGTCTACAGATTTCCCAACGCTACTCCGGAATGGGCATGGAAGCCTTCTTTTCACTTTGTTTATCAGGTTTCAAACTCATTCATCATGCTATCCAGAGTTACAACGGCATTCATGAAATTGCTTTTTGCGAAAAGAGATCCAATTGAAGATAGACTACATCCTTTAACGTCACTTCATTTTACTATTAATAATGAAAATACTACATCGAATTCAGTCCAAATTTCAAGTTTGGGGAACTTAAGAGTATTAATAAGTTGAAGACCTTAATATAATAAAAACTACGCAAAGGTCTCAATTGGGCTAGAAGCGCAGCCTGATGGCCAATTGGCCATCTCTCTGGCCATTGGTATCACGGGCTTCAAGTACAATCCTGCGGGGCATGAATGTTTGTGAATGTTTCGGAATCCACATTAAACTGAAAGTCCCGGTCTAATTATCTTAAAATGTGCAAAAAATGACCGTAGAGCGACAAACCAAAATAAAAAAAAATCTGGGATGGATACAGAAACTTTCGGATTGGCTTTGCCTATCTGGTTTCAAAATCATTCATCATGTTACCCATGGAGTTACCAGGGCTTCATGAAATTGCTTTGCGAAAAAGAGATCCAAATGATGATGATAGACTACATCCTCTAACGTCCCTTCATTTTACTATTAATAATGAAAATACCACATCGAATTCCAATTCACCAACTTATATCAATGCATCCGGGTTCATCGAAACCTTCTATTTCATTAGTTATTACAATTTCTCATCAACTACAGCGACAGCTGAAAGCTCATCAAAATAAAATGATTTCCCCGCACATAATTCACGATTCAGAAATACGCGGATTCCCTCTCTACCCTAGGGAGGGGTTAAAATTTCACCCTGGTACGTTTTAGTCCCGCTTTATTAAAGCAGTTTCTGTGGAGAAGCAAATCATGGCGGAAATAATTATAATTAGAGAGAAAAGTTTGTGTCCGTTTGTTGATTAAGTATCCCAACTTAATTTCTGAATGTGGTTCGCTGGGATGCTGGGTGCGCTGCTGTTGCTTTAAATGTATAATTTATTGCCCGCCGTATTAATCTGGATTGTGGAGAGGGGAGCTATTTACGTTTCGCAGGTTTTGCGCCACGGTGGTTTGTGTTTGTTTCTCAATTTGTCGTGATTTCAACAAGAGGGTCTTTTGTGTCTGGAGGTCACTGGAAGGGAGGGGGGAGTGAATTTAAACCGACTTCATGCTTGAAGGCTTCTCTTAGATGAGAGAGTAAGTGCTGACAAATATGGAAGTGAGCTTTTGTCTTCAGAAACATCCCACAGGTTTTATTCCTAAAGCTTTTGTAACTTAAATGGTTGATTTTAATGAATGTCAAAATTATCAGGGCTTATTTTGAGGACAAATTAACAAACTATTGACGCTTGAAGAATATTATATACTAAATAATGATCTTGGATTTATGCTTGGAGAGAAAACATTTACATTATTTATTGAAGATTTGTTTACCTATTGCCGAATTGATATAAGAAACTTAGGACAAAATATGTTTACATATTATGTTAGTAACAGTTAATTTGTTTTATATTTAGACACATAGCCTCAACATATATTCTCGTTAATATGAGACATTTTTATATCTAGTCACTAATTAGACTTAGGATGCCAGTGACTGTAACAGGTCTCATCAGTGGCAGTAACAGGTTGTTATTCAATTATTCAATGACAATCTACAGCTTAAAACTTTACAACACTATTTTTCCTTTTTTTTCCGCCTGCGGGCCAATTGGCTTGCGCTCTGGCCTTTGGTGCCGCGGGCGTCAGGTTCGAATCCTGGCTAGATGATTTTGTGTGGTTCAGTTAAACTGTAGGTCCTGGTCTAATTAGCCTAAAGTGTGCAAGAAATGACCGCAGTGATACAAACAAACAAAAAATAATTAAATGTAAAACAAAACTTGGATTGGCCACCAATACTTTCGAATTGGCTTTGCTTATCTGGTTTCAAACTCATTCATCGTGTTACCCATGGAGCTGCCAAGGCTTCATGAAATTGCTTTTCGGAACGAGATCCAATTGATGATAGGCTACATCCTTTAACGTCCATTCATTTTACTATTAATAATGAAAATACTACATCGAATTCCATTTCACCAACTTATATCAATGCATCCGGGTTCATCGAAACCCTCTATTTCATTAGTTATTACAATTTCTCATCAACTACAGCGGCAGCTGAAAGCTCATCAAAATAAAATGATATTTCCCCGCACATAATTCACGATTCAGAAATACGCGGTTTCCCTCTCTCTACCCTAGGGAGGGGTTAAAATTTCACCCTGGTACGTTTTAGTCCCGCTTTATTAAAGCAGTTTCTGTGGAGAAGCAACCGCGGCGGAAATAATTATAATTAGAGAGAAAAGTTTGTGTCCGTTTGTTGATTAAGTATCCCAACTTAATTTCTGAATGTGGTTTGCTGGGATGCTGGTTGCGCTGCTGTTGCTCTAAATGTATAATTTATTGCCCGCCGTATTAATCTGGATTATGGAGAAAGCTGTTCGCGTTTCGCAGGTTTTGCGCCACGGTGGTTTGTGTTTGTTTCTCAATTTGTCGTGATTTCAACAAGAGGGACTTTTTGTGTCGGGAGATCACTGGATGGGGTGGGGGTTGGGGTTAAACCGACTTCATGCTAGAAGGCTTGTCTTAGATGAGAGATTAAGTGCTGACAAATATGGAAGCGAGCTTTGTCTTCAAAAATCTGCATCCCACAGGTTTTATTCCTAATGCATTTGTAGCTAGTAGGGTTGGTTTTAATGAATGTCAAAATTATCTGGGCTTATTTTTTGGGATTAACATGTAAACAAACTATTGACGCTTGAAGAAGATTAGGTACTAAATAATGATCTTGGATTTATGCTTTCAGAGGAATCATTTACATTGTTTATTGAAGGTTTGTTTACCTATTGTCAATTGATGTATGGAACTTAAAACCTAACATAGCTATACTACTGTGCCCAAAAAGTAAGACCAAATATTTTGTTTTTCAAAAACTCTTTATTTATTCTATCACCTTCAAAGTAATCCCCTCCTGATAGAATGCGCTTATGCCAACTTTTTTCCAATCCTCAACACATGCTAAAAAGTTATCGGCAGGGACGTCCTTCAAAGCGCGCGGCGATTCAAGTTGAATCTCTTCAATCGTCTCGAAACGGTGTCCCCGGAGGGATCTTTTGAGTTTAGAGAATCGCCAGGAGTCGCCCAATGTGAATACGGTGGTTGTGAAACGATATGGGTTTCATTTTTGGCGGAAAAGTTGCGAAGAATCAATGCAGTGTGAGCTGGCGCAATCAGTGTTTTCGGTACCAATCGAGATTTGACGCGCGTTTGAGGCCCAAAAGGGAATTGACTAGATCCTTTTGAAATTCGAACATCATCGGCAAAGTCTCTAATTGTAAATCGACAGCTTGCAAGCACCACATCTTTACTTTTTTGGACGTGAGCTTCGTTGGTGGAGGTTGAGGGTTGACCAGAGGGCTCTCCGTCTTCAACGCGTTCTCTGTCTTCTTTGAACTATTTATACCACTTCTAAGCATTTCTTTCCGATATAGGAATGTGCGCCGAATGTCTTCTGTAACATTCTATACGTTTCCACAAACAAAACTTAATGTAACTTCTTTGCTCAATTAATTCATACATTTCAAACATCGCCGGAACCAGTTTTTTGCGTTTCACAAAGCCAAGCATAACTCAAACACTAAATATTTGGACATCAAATTTCACACAGATGTCAGGGACAGTGCCAGCAACCTAAAAAGAAAAAAAAAATGAAATTCCATAAGCCCTGGAATTTTAAATTTTAAATTGTTCTTTTTGGACTCAGTAGTATATGTTTTACATACACGCATATACATGTTTTACATACATGAATATTTTCATGTTTTTTTTTATTTTATAAAATTTAAAATTAACATCACTTTTCAAAATTTATTGTCGTGTATTTGTTATACTGTATTTTTGTATTTTTGTAAAGTTTTTGTATTTTACATATGCAACTTTTTTTTTTTTTAATTGTGTAATATTTTTTGTTACTATACATGTATAGGGGGCCTGATGGCCAAGTGATTAGCTCTCTGGCACTCGGTGCCACAAGTTTCGATTCGAGTCTCAGAGGTGCCATGCATGTTCGTAGTGGTTCGGAATACACTTTAAACCGTATTCCCTGGTTTAATATGACTGGCAACCCTACTCCATAAAAGGAAACATCTCCTGTCTCGAAATCTGCCAGTAGGCAGATGGCCTTGGCCCACCTTGGGGTTGTTGCGACACTGATGATGATGCATTCGTAGGCTTCATGGTAATTTTCTGTATTCCACAAATCTCCGACACTCTACGAAGTAAAGAAATTGCTTTTCTGACTTATTTTTAGAATAAACTGCCCCCTAAGAAGGTATATGGGAGAAAATCTTGAAAACACCCATCAAACAACTTGAATACATTATGTAGATCAAAATTGAATCTCGTAATTTCGAAAAAAAACCATGACTGCAACGGACTCCACCATCGAATTCATACGTCAGACATCCTGCACTCTACTATTATGCGACGATCCGAGCAGTTTCGTAACATCCAACATAATATAAATAAAATTAATTCCATTAAAAAAAATATGAATTTAAAATTATGATAATTAAAAAGATTAATTAACTGTCCAAATCATTAAATATTAAACTTAAAAACTACGTTTTTTTTTTTTAATTGTTCTAAAAAATTAATTCCATTGTAAGCTTCATACCATAAAAAAATCATTTCTAGGCTTTATTAAGTTTTAGTTACATTTTACGAAAACCATGATTTCCATATTTTTTTACCTCCTCTTGGTGTTATACATTTGAACAGAAATCTCCTAATAAAGTAATTAAATTCTAAAGAGAAAAAAATGTAGAACATTCTTAAGGATTAAATATTTTTACTTACTTGAAAAATTTATTTTTATTTGTCATTCCTGTTATTTTTATGTGCACTTAATACTTTTGTTGCTTTCCTTTAGAAATGTTCTACTTCTTGTTTCTGTTTTTTAAAGGCAAAGCAAGATCAAAATCTTAGTTGAAATGATAAAATGAAGTTTTTCTTTGAGTAAAAAACAATTGTATCAAGAAAAATGATTTTCCTTTAAGCCTTATTTGTATTTGGCAATAGATAAAACAGGAAATAAAATAAAAAAATCCAATATAAAAATAAATATAAAGCATCTAAATACAAATTAACTAATTCAGTTTTGAGATGAAAGTATCTCGTTATGTGATGTGTAGGTGTTAGTTGTTGCTGAAATTATTATCTCATATATTCTTCGATTTGTGCTTTTTTTCATGAGAAGAATTTTTGGCATTTCATTCCCAGGAATGATGAATGCATGTTATCTGACAAGTATATAATAAATCCATCACTCAAATTTGACAGCAGACGAGCTTTATTGTGGGTAGTTATATTACATGCAATTCGAGTTTTGTACTCATGAGAACGACCTGTTACTCAAATCGGATAGCAGATATTTGGTATCCTGTATAATGAGACTCATGAAATTAGTGAAGGTCTGAATCACGTCTGTGCGATTTCATGTTCTTGATGTCCGAGGGTGATGGGTCAATTACAGATGGAATATCAACCAATTGATATACCACGAGTTGTTCCATCATGATGGGTGATAGACCCCGAGCTGATAAATGTCTACTCCATTGAGAAATGAGGGAAGTTACCCCCCTCCCACCCCAGCTCTTGGCACTGTCTTAAAAGAGATCTTTGTGCACTGAAGAATGAGAGAGTTCTGCGACGATTCGACCAAAAGTGTTATTTTTCTTTCTTTTTTTTTTTGCGGGATGGGCAGTAACTTCCCGTCTGTTTGCAAAGTGAGACTATTGTGGTTTCCCGAATCACGCCCTGTGACAATTAAGGTCTGCCTCAAACCTGGTGAAATAAATTCGTCGTAGTCTCCATCCTTGGAGTGAACTGCATTTGTGAATAAAATTATCTTTAATTTTCATTTTTTGTAAATAGAGTTCTGTATATATATGCATATAGTGCTTGTAAATAAAATTAAAGTGTTTCCATGAACCTGAATGTGACCCTGTTTCTCGAAGTCGCTATAGATCTAGGATAGGCCGAGACGTTATAGTACGTAAGCATTGTACAACCACAAAAGTATCAAATGAGGCTTTCTGCAAATAAGTAACAAACAAATCAATATCAAATAAATGGTAAATTTAAAAGGAACATGATATTACAAAAGAGAAATAAAAATAAAAGAGATAAAAGAGAAGGTATTTACAAATTTGTGGGCCTGAATGGTAAATAATGAGTTCTACTAGGAACTTCACGTTATTTTTTATTATACCACAATTGCAGTTCATCTTAGGTTGCAGATCAAACCAAAAACAGTTTTTTATAAAATACCCCCTCCTCGATGTATAAAATCAATTTTTGATTATCAGATTTGTTTTTCGTTATTTTTACTACCGAGCATTTTGGCCTGAGATCTTGTGCCTTTCGAATAGCAAAAATTTTTTTGTTTAGCATTGGTAGGCCTCATGTTCCACTTAAGTATATCAAGAACATCCCACCAAAGGGTGATGAGAGGAGGAATTTTAGGCGTAAATGTCCCTAATTTGTGTTCCATCAGGCAGCTTTATAATCAATACGAAATGCTGTAGATCCGTTGATAAAATCTCTGTTGAGTCTCTAAGAACAATAACTACAGTAGATGATGTCAGAAAGGTATTTCTTCACATTGCTGTTGGGACACGAATCAGGAGATATATATATATTAGCTACCAATTCTTCTATATGAATTTTTATACGCCTTATAACTTAAAATTATTTTCATTATACCTGCGTATATCATGAACCGACGAGTGTTGAGGTTTGGTTTGGTTTGGTTTATCCTCTACGATCATTTTATGCACACTTTGGGCTAATTAGACCGGGACCTATAGGTTAAAGAGGATTCCGAACCACACACAAACAACCATTCCCACCCCCACAATTCGAACCTGAAGCCCGTGCTACCAACGGCCTCAGGAATCAAATGTTGAAGAAGTGAACTTTTAGAGGTATTACGCCGAATTTCCATGTAGTATGGGAGAACATCCGATAACTCCCACTAAGCATCCTGACTATCAATGCGTGCTGCTTAAAACACATTGATATAGTCACCATTGAGTTGAATGTAGCAGTTTAAGCGTTACCCAGGTTTCACAATAAAGCGTTTTCTACACATCACGAAATCACAATCTAGAATAAACAATTCCAAGGATGAAATAGTCTAGTCACACCCAAAGCCTGTTCCTCAAATTCAATGAAAAGATTTTCGGTATAAAGATTTATCCCGCTTATACCTTACTCTGCTTATCAAATTTGAAAACCTTCGATTAAGACCATTACGCTCCTGTGTTTCAAGTTAGTAAAACAAACTAATTTTTAAAAATTCATTCCTTCAAACAAACAAAAACAGCAAAAAGGTCTATTCAAACTCCGCCCATCTGTAAAATGACTGGAGATAAAGAAAAAAGGATGTGACGTCGGGAAGAAATAGGTTTGCAAACACCGGAAGCAACAACTGTCGATGTTCATGCCCCCGCAAAGGCTACTTTAAACACAATTGCAGAAGAAAGAGTCTTAGAAACAAAGTTTTCGGGGATTTGAAAATATTTCCGGCTTTTGAGGCTCCCGGTCGATACATTCTGGCCCATGCGGATGTAATGCACAAATGATGAGAAACGGTTTCTCGTTCGGTGGTCTGTAGAAAGAACTGCTCTTTTTCGACTTTTTGGAAAGATTTCGGATGTTTACGTTAGATTGAATAGCACTCTATTCTAATGCTTCTTTTTCGTCGATGTTGGATGTTTAGAGTAGTTTTTATGAAGATAAAGATAAGCTTTCACCCATGAGAATCTATGAAAAACTCTAATAAATTTATAACATGCATGAAATGATTTTTTTCTTCTTCAAAATAGAAACTAAGTTGCAGTTTATTTTTATCCATACTTATTAAGAATAATATTAAACACAAATAAGTAGCAAAACGATTTTCCAGATGTTGAAAATGAAATGGAAATTGATTTTGATCTGTTTGTTTTCAATAGATTTGAATTCAATAATGACAACACAATTTTAATATTAATATTCTCCATATTTTAAAAGTAATTCGATATTTTTAATGATTTTAGATAAATAATGATGAAAACGAATTTTACAAGCATTGTTAACACTACTTTCAAATTGAATTCTCTCAATAAAATGTTTTCAATGACTTTTCTATACTTTGGGGTCTGATAGCCTAGTGTCTACCATTATGGAGCTCGGTGCCACAGGGTTCGAGTCCAGGCGGTGCATTCTCCCCAAAAAAAAAGGCACTTATTGGTTAACATTAATACTGTTTTTGAAAATTTTGTCTATTAAATTTGAATAATGCGATAAACAATCAATAAATAACATATTATAATTTTGTAACTGTACTTCCTTCTACGCACTGCAAGAGTCTTTCCCCCCTTATGTGGCATTCAGGAGAAATGGTTAGTAGGCCTCATGACTCTCACCCAAGAGGAAGTACGGCACAACTGGCTTGCAAAATTTCGTTTCATCGTTATTTATCTAAAATCATTAAAAGTATCAAAATACTCTTAAAAATGTGGAGAATATTAATCTTAAAATTTTGTTGCCAGCATTGAATTAAAATCTATTGAAACAAGCAAATTAAAATCAATTTACATTTCCTTATAAGCATCTCAAAAATCTTTTCGCAATTTACACCATGTATGAATAAAAATAAACACAAACTTTGTTTCTATTTTGAAGAAAAACAAAAAAATTTCAGGTATGTTATGAATTTATCACAGTTTTTCACAGATTCTTATGGGTAAAGGCTTATCCTTATCTTCACAAAAACTATTTTAAATATCCAACATCCACGAAAAGAAGCATTAGAATACGAGTGCTATTAAATCTAACGTAAACACCCGAAGTCTTTCCTAGAAAAAAAACGCAAAGTTGAAAAAGAGCAGTTCTTTCTACAGACCGCTAAACGAGAAAACCGTTTCTCATCATTTGCGCATTACATCCGGATCTGCCGGGATGCATCGATCGCCGCAAAAGCCGAAACATTTTCAAATCCCCAAAACTTTTGTTTCCCTCTAACTCTTTCTTCTGCGAGTTGTCTTGTGGGATGAGCATCGGCTGTTGTTGCTTCCGGCGTTTGCAAATCTATTTCTTCCCCGACGTCACATCCCTTTTTTTTTTTATTCTCAATTCAGTTTGCAGATGGGGCGAACTGGAATGGAACTTTTTTTTGTTTTTAATTTTGAAGGAATGAATTATGGAATTAAATAGGAATAATTGATTCGCATTCGAAATATTCTAAGAAATTTGTTTGTTTTAATATCTTGAAGAAATAAGAGCATAAGGGAAACCTAATCAAAAGTGTTCAAATTTGATAAGTGGAGTAGCACCGATGGCTTCAACATACTTGATAAGGCATAAGCATGATAAATCTTTATTTCGGAAAACCGTTTCATTGAATTTGGGAGGAGAATATGACAGCCTCCATTTCACCCTTGAAAATTTTTATTTTGTATTACAATTGCATTACGTGTAGAAAAACCCTTCATTATGAGACCTATGTAACGCTTAAACTAACACATTCAACTCGAGGGTGGAGGCCTGAATAGCCAGTTTCTAACGCTCTGACGCTTGGTGCCACAGGATTAATGTTCAAATCCTGGCGGTGCCATGGACGTTTGTATTGGTTCGTAATCCAGTCTAATATGACTATAGCTCTTACCACAACCTTCAAATTCAAATCCTGGCGATGGCATAAATGTTTGTTGGTGGTTCTGAATCTTTAAACTGTAGATCTCTGTCTAATTAGCCTAAAAAGAGCTCAAAATGATCCGTTAAACGACAAATCAGTCCAAACTATTATGACCATATAACATTGGTCGTAGGGTTGACAACTCTATTCCGTAAAAGAAAACAACTCCTGTCCCGAAATCTGTCAATATGCAGACAGCCTAGGAGCACCACGCTTCTGTTGGGCCTACGAAGAACAAGAAGTTAACTATGCTGGTGAAATTCATTTTTATCATTATTTATTTAAAGTTATTAAAAGTACTTAAATATTCTTAAAAATATGGAGAATATTATTGTTAAAATTTTGTTCCCATTATCGAGTTAAAATCTATTGTAACAAACAGATTAAAAAACAATTTCTATTTCATTATCAGCATCTCAAAAATCGTATTTGAATTTAATACTATTCTCATAAGTATGAATGAAAATAAATTGAAACTTAGTTTCTAATTTAAAGAAGAAGAAAAGAAAATTGTTCAGGTATGTTATGAATTTATTTATTATGTTATGAGTTTTTCACAGATTCTTATGGGTAAAAGCATCTTTATCTTCGTAAAAACTACTCTAAACATCAAACAACCACGAAAAGAAGCATTAGAATGCGAGTGCTATTAAATCTGACGTAAAAACCGAAATCTTTCCGAGAAAGTTGAAGAAAAGAGTAGTTCTTTCTTCAGACCGTTGAAGGAGAAACCGTTTCTCATCATTTGCGCATTACATCCGGATGGGCCGGAATGAATCGATCGGGGGCGTCACAAAAGCCGGAATATTTTCAAATCCCCAAAACTTTTGCTTCTCCAACTCTTTCTTCTGAGAGTTGTCTTGCAGGGAATCAGCATCGACAGTTGTTGCTGTTTACAAATCTACCTCTTATCCGGCGTCACATCCTTTTTCTTCATCTCAACTCATTTTTGCAGATGGGGCGGACTTGAATAGAGCTCTTTGCTGTTTTTTTTATATTTGAAGGAATGAATTACGGAATTAAAAAGAAATAATTTACTCGCATATTCGAGATATTTTAAGAAACTAGTCTGTTTTACTATCTTGACTAAAAGGAAGGTGTTCACATTTGATAATCGGAGTAAGTTATAAGCAGGATAAATCTTTATACCGGAAAATATTTTCATTGAATTTGGGGAGGAGGGTACGAAGAGTCTAAATTTAAACTTTGGAAATTTTATTCTAAATTTTAATTGCATGATATGTAGAAAAACTCTTCATTGTGAAACCTGGGTAACGCTTAAACTACTACATTCAACACGATGGTGATTATATCAATATGTTTTAAACAGCTCACATTGATAGTCAGGATGTTTAATGAGAGTTATCCAGAGATTCTCCCATACGGCATGCAAATGCTTGCTGGTTACCTCTAAAAAGTCCTTCCCTCAACATGCGTCTGTGGCACCGACCACCAAAGCGCTAGTCACTCGGCCATCAGGTCCAACTTTAACATAACCCCTACTAAAATATTTTTAATCTTGAAGAATTTATTTAGGTTCAATGTCAGATTTTTTTCTATAAATGGTCAATTACACTAAAACATTCTGAACATTCTCTCATGACAATGCATTCATTACATTCATGTTGTTTTCATAAAGAAATTTTCACAAATGACTTAATAAAAAGTTATCAAAAAATTGTCCCACTGTTAAGTTTTTAATCAATAAAACAGCATATGATTGGACGAAATTCAGACCGTGAAATTTAATTTTCATTAATTCAAATTACCATGGACACAACCCTTATTAACATATGCTTTTAAACATAACATTAACCAAGGAACTAATTTTTATTACTCCTCCTTTATATAAAAACATTATCACAATCAACTCAATATAATACATTCAGTTTATGTTATTTTCATGGACATCTTTAGCTTATCTATATTTTTCACATAGCATGGCTAAATAATGTGCTTATTGTTTCACCACATATATCTCACCATATTAAGGCCAAAAAGATATTAGTAACACTCCAACTTAGATTACCTTAATACTTAGTGGCACATAAAACATGCTTATAATAATCCTGGATAGCAACTCTTTGCTTTTGGACAGTTTGTCTCCAATCATCCCATTACGCTGTTTTGGAAAGACCTCATGAATCTTTTCTTGTCAAATGCTACATAAACGAATCAAAAGGCATACTGAGCTGCAACTTTCTTAAAATACGTTTCCCCTACATTTCTATCGTACATCGTTTATTTTTATGTAGTTCAGTGTCTAATCTCTATGTTTAGGTCTATGTTTATCGATAATTTTGGTAATGCAGATATGTATTTTTACTATTGTATTCTAATTAAATTTATTGTACTAGGTCTCATCCTGAATAGACCTCATAGATCTCATGAATCGTTTCTTGTCAAATACTACGTAAACCAAGCAAAGGAACACTGAGTTTCAACTTGGTTAAAACATTCCCTAAATTTCTATCTTTTATCGTTTATTTTTACCTAGTTCAGCGTTCAATCTCTATGTTTATCCGGTTGATTTTCGTAATGCAGATTTGTAGTTTTTGTTATGTTCTAACTAAATTTATTGCTGTAGAACTTTTACATTAGTTTGATTTTATCATTGCTTTTTAGTGCTGGTCACTGTATAGATGTATGCTTTTTAGTGCTGGTCACTGATCTGTAGTCACTCAACCTGTAAAGACATATACGGGTATATTCAGCTTTATCCGTGGTGCATCATAGCAGGCCTGTTATACTGCACTGTATTTTTCCACGTCAATTTTCAACAAACACCCTAAGGTAATTTCTGTAATCTCACATCATCCTGTCTTCTTAATCCAAAAGAGGTATTTTCCAACCTAACAATTTACCATATCTATATTTTCGGCATGGCTTTGCTTGTCGCTCGTCCATTCAGGCTCCAATTTTAAAATTATTATTTCGGCATATGTTAGTGAACTTAAACTATCCCTCTCACTCAAATTTTCTTTTTTTTTTAATCTTTATTTCATTCTTCATTATTCGTTATTAATAGTAATTCATTATCTAGGGACTTAAAATTCATACAGTCGATGTCATTATTTTTCCCACTTTCAGCAAATTGCCCACCAACGAAAGAATAACGAGATTTAACCGAAATTCTTTTAAAACATCCAACATCAGATTCTCATGAAGAAGCAGAAATTCAAAAGAAGTTGTTCAAAGGCTGCATACAACAACCTCACTCGTGAATGGAAAAAAAAACATAAGGACCACAAAAAATAAAGGAGAATCTTGAATCTTCTAATCTTAAATCTTATAAGTATCTCCTGATCAGAAATCTATAAATCTACTAAACGCTCCTTTTCTTTCATACGTTTCCTTTTTCTTAATATTTATTTAACCTTCTTCAATTATACATTATTCATTATCTAGTAATTATTCTAATTATTACCTAATGAATTAAAATTCACAATGCCGATGTTATTATTTCTCTCACATACAGAAAAATTACAATCTAGGAGATTTAACTGAAATTGCTTTTTAAAAAAATCCAACATCAAATTCTCATGAAGAAGAAAAAGAAGAAATTGAAAAGTAGTTGATCAAAGGCTGCATACAACAACCTCACTCCTAATTAAAAAAACAACACATAAAGGAGCGAAACTCTGCCAGCGTTATTCAGCATTCCTCTCTCCATCAGGCTTTTCACCTTTTCCCTGAAAAGTTTTCCTGAAACACGTTTTTTCTCTTCGATTCCCAGATATCTATTCCAACCCGGGAAAAAAAAAGGAAAGCGAGGGTGGAATGGAACACATTCTCTGCACACCCCTCGCGCGAACGTCAAAGCGGGAAGTGAAGTTATCGGATTTATTGGTTTCACTTTATCCCGAACGCTCCTTTTTCCTGTCCCTTTTTTTAAATATTTTATTTTTCGACTCCTGGATTTACATAGGCGCAGAATTTATGTCTTATCCTGACTCGAAGGTGAATCTTCCATCACAAGGCATTTTCTAACTAAGGATTGGAGGATTTTTTTATAGGGCTGCCTTGCTTTATTCTTGCTCGGTGGTCTGTTAATCTGGAGGAGGCATCGGGTAGTAAATTTCGGCCTTTTAAACTGTCCCGGACTCTTTGAGTTTTGATTCTTCGGGGATTCACTAGAATTACTTTGATTCACTGCTCCTGGAGGGCCGGCGGGACGGATTCGGAAGACCAGGGCCTAGTCCTGTAAACTGATTATCCACGGGTTTATTTTGGAATGGGATTTGGCAGCTCGTTTATAGCATTTGTCTGGCCGGCTTTCCTCAGACGCTGTTTATGTGCTCCCACCAGGGACTCGAAGAAACCTTAACTTGGTTGGGTTTTTCAGCGGAATGTCGAGTCTGTTACAGCATCACAAATCATCCTTTCAATCACGTTTGTTTTGTTTTTACATGAGACAGACTGAATTTGCTGTTTTAAATTTTTCTTACAGACTAGTATAGTATTTTGAAGACTTAAAGTCTTCACTTTAAGTTTTTTTCAACTGGATTCTACTAGTAACAAAATGTCCTCATATGGTTAAAGTTACTGTAAAAATACCTTTTTTTCTAATTATTTCTATCCGAAATAATTTACTTCCAAAAATATTATTTTTAAAAAAGCGAAACATTATTCGTGGATGGATTGCGTAATTTAATTTTTGTTCTTTTTATTTATTTAATGCGGAATTAATCCCAATATCCAATAGATTCCCATTCAGAAATAACTTTTCAGCCAAAAATAATTTATAAAGTAAATCTTGTCTGTATTCATCTCTCTTATTTTACGGCCCTGATGGCTAATTATCTAGTTCTCTGGTTGTTGGTACCACAGCCTTCACGTTCGAATACTGGCGGTGGCATGGATGTTTGATGGCGATTCGGAATCCACGTTAAACTATAGGTCCATCTTTAATTAGCCTAAAGTGTGCACAAAATGACCGTAGAGCCACAAAACGAAATTAAACCAAAACTAAGTCATTGCTTCCTTTCATACTTTCCGTTTTTAATGATGATTTAACCTTCTTCAATTATTTATTATTCATTATCTAATAAATATTCGAATTCATTATCTAGTGACTTAAAATTCACTGTTGATCAAAATTCACTTAAAATTCACGCATTCTCATGAAGAAGAAGAAGAAATTCAAAAGAAGTTGATCAACGGCGGCAAACAACAACCTCACCCGTGAATAAAAAAAACCTTTATAGTCTATCCACCAGACTATTCCAGTCTAACATTCCTGACTTATTTTCTTCCTTTTCATTGGCGCAACAGTCCCATGGAGGGCCAAGGTAGTCTGCTTACTGACATATTTCGAGACAGGAGATATTGTCTTTTTTTATGGTTTAGGTTTGTCAGCTCTACGACCAATGTTTTACAGTCATAATAGGATCATGACCTGCTTAAAATGGATTCCAAACCGCTACAAACATCCACATCATTTTTTTTATAATTTTTAAATAGTCTATAGGTTAATATCTGACTAAAACTCTATTAAGGATTAATTTATTTTGTCATGTAATTAATAAGTTTAGATTTTATTTACTTACCTTTTTTCGAATCAATTAATAACTAAATAAATTGCTTTTAATTCTTTTAATTATGTTGTTGTTTCTTAATTCATGGGAGATATCTAGACCAAGCCCACGAACCCGGTGGACTCATAGTTGAACAGAAAGGGGGCAGCTTCTATTGTGATGGAGTGCCATGGGTAGAAGTCCGACTTGGCTCCGTGAATTTTACTTTCTTACAGAAGGGATGATAACCTAATGGATAAAGCTCTACAGTCATATTAGAAGGGCATTCCATGAGTAATCTACTCATGGATGGAGGGAAGTGTGAAGTGCAGCTTCTTTTTGTGATGGAGCACCCACAGATAGAAATCTGACTGGGCTCTGTGATGCTGTTACAGTCATATGAGACCAAGGCCTAAGGCTTAAAGTGAATTCTGAACCATTACAAACATCCATGGCACCGCCGGGACTCTAACCAGAAGCATGTAACACCAAGCGCCAGAGCGTTCGTTACTCGGCCATCCAGGCCCAAATTTTAAAATTATTATTTCGACTTTATGTTAATTAATCTTCTAAACGATCCCTTTCTTTTAAATGTCCTCCTTTTTTTAATGTTGATTTAACTTTCTTCAATTATCCATTGTTCACTATATAGTGATTCAAAATTCTTTGTCAATGTCCTCATTCTTCAAACTTTCAGCAACACTGTCCAAATATATATAATTTATCTAAGCTTTTTTAAACTTTTAGCAAAACTACCCACAAACGAAAGAATAACGTTATTTAACTTAAATTCTTTTTTAAAAAATCGAATATCGCATTCTCATGAAGAACCACTACAAACCTAGAAAAAGAAATTCAAAAGAAGTTGATCAAGGGCTGCATACAACAACCTCACTCGTGAATGGAAAAAAGAAAAAAACATAAAGGAGCGAAACTCTGCCAGCGTCATTCAGTATTTCCCTCTCCTTCGTGCTTTCCACCTTTTCCCTGAAAATTTTCCTGAAACACATTTTCCTCTTCGATTCCAAGATATCTATTCCAGGCCGGGGAAAATAAAAAAAAGTAGGAAAGCGAGGGTGGAACACATTCTCTGCACAAACACCCCTCGCGCGAGCAGGAAGTTATCGGATTTATTGGATTTCATTTATCCCGAACGCTCCTTTTTCCTTGTCCCTTTTTTTTTATTTTATTTTTCGACTCCCGGATTTACATAGGCGCAGAATTTATGTCTTCTCCTCACTCGAAGGTGGATCTTCCATCACAAGGTATTCTCTAACTAAGGATTGGAGGATTTTTATAGGGCTGCCTCGCTTTATTCTTACTAGCTGGTCTTTTATACTGGTGGAGGCATCGGGCAATAAATTTCGGCCTTTAAACTGTCCCGGACTCTTTGTGTTTTGATTCTTCGGTGATTCACACCTGAATTATTTTGATTCATCGCTCCTGGTGAGCCCGGCGGGACGGATTCGGAAGATTAGGACCTAGTCCTGTAAACTGATTATCCACGGGTTTATTTTGGAATGGGATTTGGCAGCTCGTTTATAGCATTTGTCTGGCCGGCTTTCCTCAGACGCTGTTTATGTGCTCCCACCAGGGACCTGAAGAAACCTTAACTTGGTTTTCTTTTTTTCAGTGGAATGTCGAGTCTGTTACAGCATCACAAATCATCCTTTCAATCACGTCGGCTTTCTTTTTACGTGGAACAGACTCAAGTTGCTGTTTTATCTTCTTCTTACATAGTAGTGCAGTATTTTGGAGACGTAGAAAAAAAAAATTAATTTAAAATTTTTTTAGTGGACTACTAGTATCAATTGGTTAAAGTGACTTTAAAATACCTTTTTTCCTCTAATTACTTCAATCCGAAATACTTTACAGTCCTTGCATATTACTTTAAAAAAGTGAAACATTATCCATTGATGGATTGAATAAATACTTTTTTGGTTTGTCGTTCTACAGTCATTTTTGTACAATTAGTCTAATTAGAGTGGAACCTGCAGTTTAAAGTGAATTTCGAACCACTACAAACATCTATGTACGGCCAGGACTCGAACCCGAAAGATCTGTGGCATCGAGCGCCGGTGCGTTATTCACTAGCCGTCAGGCACCAAACAATATACCTGCTGTTATTTAATTCATCTTACAATGAATATTACATTTTCTACCATTACACATTCAAGAATTTTCCATAAATTGTACAAAAGTGAAGTTTAAAATTTAATATACTTAAAAAAATAAACAACATGCTTTATAATTTCATTGTTTACACAATACATCATGTAATAGTTAAAAAATCCTTTAAAATGGAACTATTTATATTATTCTTGTTTTCACTTTAATTTCGAATACTTTGCTCTTCTGAACAGCATGCATTCTTTTATTTAATGAAAATCATTATCCAGTAAAAAAAATACGTATTTATAGGCTTTTATATTATTTTTTCTCACTGGTTACCAACTTAATCTGAAAGGAAAAATGAGATTATTCTCTTTATTTTCAAAGGAGTTTGACAGTATCCTAATAGAATTTACCAATAAAAGTTATCTTTCAGACACTTTTTTTCGTACTTATATCACTAACTTAACTAGATATAAATCTTTTTTCTCCGAAATTTCAGTCTAGGACGACATCCGTATTATTTCCTAAACAATATTTTGTTTTTACTAACGATACTGCCTTCTTTTGTTGAAGACGATGCTTTGAAATTTTATAATCAACACGTTTTTAATTATTAAATTTTTCCGCTAATAATGCTCGTAATTTTGTTAGTAATACTTTTTAAATAAATATATATATATATAAACATAATGTTTATATAAAAAATATTTCGTTATATTTATCGTGTTTGTATAACTTTCCGAAGTTTATAATCACCGAGGATGGATGGCACAAGTTTGGCAGTCCAAATTCTTCTTTTTGGAAAACAAATTAACTTTTTGGAAACAAAAGAGTTTTTTTTTTACAAATCAAATTAACCTTTTACCAAGCAAATTAATTTTTATATAGCAAATTAACTCTTTTCAAAATTATGGTTTTAGTGATATGTTAGTATAGGCTTAACTACATAGGTATGTTAATAAAGATAAACATATTTACGACTTGTACATATGTATGTTTATAAAGACATATCTGCATATTCATGTCTTAATATGTATTTCTCTATGAATAGTGACGTGTATTTGAAGATACATGTTAATCTGTATTTTATTTTCAGTCAGCACATTTAGTTATGCATGCACCCTCATCAACAAGTGCCTGTTTACTTACGTATGTATTCAAATATATTTGTATACATGTGCGGGTTAATATGTGTATGCATATATGCAAATGAGGGCTTATATGTGTACATTTACCCGTATGCGTGTATACATGTGTTTGTATATTTATTGGTGAATTTGATTGCATATAAGTTCGCAATTGTGTATATGAGTATACATGAATTTGCGTGTGTATTATGTATATATGTATTAAAAGTGTAATTTTGTGCGAATTATTGCATTGCATTGCACTGAACATTCAAGTGCATGTGTGTATGCTTGTATGTTGAGTGCGCTTATATACAGTATGCCCAATAATTATTCGAATTTCAATACCATAAATAAAAAATTAAAATTTATATAATGCCAGCGTGAGAAGCTGATTTACATATATATTATATAATATGAGCGTGTATGTTTGTGCATGCGTGTATGGAGGCATGTTTTTGCGTGAATGCATGGGTATGGGTGCGTGAATGCATGTATGTATAGGCTCATGAGCAGTTAAAATTGCATTTGCACTTGTATTATATCCATATGAAGGATCATGTATGTTTATGTATGCATGTGTATGTATGTGCATGTGTATGAATATTTAAGTGGTGTATTTATGGGCTTATGAAAGTAAGTACATATATATATGTGCATGATCATTTGTATATTTATATATGCATGTTTGTATATAAACGTATATATGTTCATATGTAAGTATATGTATGTAAACGTATAAACATGAGAATGTAAGTATGTATGGGTGTATGCATGTATGTACGTATATATATATATATATGCTTGCCTATAAATGTATGCCTGTTCTTATGTATATGCGTGAGTATGTATGTGTGGGTTTATTTATGGGTTTGCATGAGTGCTGTGCGTATATGTGTGTGTGTGTACATGCATACATACATACATATATATATATATATATATATATATATGTGCCCAATCACTGATACACGAACTTTAGCATGTATACAAGAGCGCACAAACATACATACATACAAATCTATTATGTATCCTTTTGAAATCAAGTATCTTGGAACACACTCATATAAAAAAAATCACTTTTAAGAATTAAATTTCATTTGGAAATGATAATTTGGAAAATATTTTAATTATCTATTCCAATTGAAAGAAGACGTTTTCCATTTAATTTAGTAAATGAACTGCTTTTATCTAAATAGTCTTATTATACCAAATAGCAGCTATAATTAAGGAAATGTATGGCCAGAATATGCATAGAAATGTGCATCTTGTTAGAAAAGATACAAATTCTGCGTATCGAAAATTATTGCTCCATGTTACTTCTATAATGAGGTAATTCACATGGATCCATCTTTGATTCAATGGAAAAAGCAGTACAAACCTTTTAAAGATGTTTTTCGTACGTTAGTAGGATATTAGTCATTTGATTAAAACTCAGTTTCAATTTTCTGGGAATCACGATAATTTTTTCACTATCATTCACCATTTTCATTTCATAGTTTCATCTTAAAATTTCAAGCCTTATTGATTGATGCTTTCATGTACCTTCAAAATAATTTTATTAATTGGTTTATTTTGTCAGTTTGTTTATCGTTAGTCTATTTTGTTATTTTGTTTATCATTTATTTATTTTGTTTTATTATTAGTTTATTTTGCTAATGTTCTCTTAGTTTGATTATTTTATTTTAATTGAACTCGCCACTGTTTCTTCACTTTTTATTTCGCCAATTGGCTAACGCTCTGGCCTTTGGTACCACAGGCTGGTTAGTATTCTAGCAGTGGCATGGATGTTTGTTGGTGTTTCGGAATCCACTCTAAACTATAGATTCCGGTCTAATTAGCTTAAATTGTACAAAAAAAACTGGACACCGCGCTCCAGAGCGTTAGTCACTCGCCCATCAGGCCATACTATGAATGATAATAAACGTAAATTCATCAAAATAGCATAGAATTATTTAGTAAAATAAAAGAGATAAATACATGAATTTAAATTATAAATTAGCATAGCTGAAAAGTTGTTTCTGGATTGGTTTGGTCTGTCACTCTACTGTCTTTTTTGCACACTCTAGGCACAGTTTAACGTGGATACGGAAACACTAACAAACGTCCATGCCACCACCAGGATTCAAACCGAAAGCCTGTGTTACCAATTGGCAGAGAGCCAGCAAATTGACCATCAATCCGCAGTGGTTCCAGGAATGGAAATCCATTTTATATTGATATTAATTCCGCAATAAATAAATAAACAGGAATAAGAATTAAATTAAGCAATCCATCCATGGATAATGTTTCGCTTTTTTTAAATAATATGCATCGGAAGTAAATTGTTTTGGATTGAAATAATTACAAAAAAAAAAGGTATTTTTACAGTAACTTTAACCATTGGATGACATTCATTCGAAGCTCCACTTAAAATAAAGTTTCTAAGTCTCCAAAACACTGAACCACTATGTAAGAAGAAGATAAAACCGCAACTTTAGTCTGTTCCGTGTAGAAACAAAGCCGACTCGACTGAAAGGATGATTTGTGATGCTGTAACGCATCCGCTGAAAAAAAAAAGTTAAGTTTTTTCTTCAGGTCCCTGGTGGGAGCCATAAACAGCGTCTGAGGAAAGCCGGCCAGACAAATGCTATAAACGAGCTGCCAAATCCCATTCCAAAATAAACCCGTGGATAATCAGTTTACAGGACTAGGTCCTGGTCTTCCGAATCCCTCCCGCCGGGACCTCCAGGAGCAGTGAATCAAAAGAATTCGGATGTGAACCACCGAAGAATCCGGGACAGTTTAAAGGCCGAAATTTACTCCCCGATGCCTCCTCCAGAATAAAAGACCATCGAGATAGAATGAAGCATGGCAGCCCATAAAATCGTCCAATCCTTAGTTAGAAAATACCTTGTGATGGAAGATCCACCTTCGAGTCAGGGAAAAAGACATAAATTATGCGCCTATGTAAATCCGGGAGTCGAAAAATAAAATCGAAAAAAAAGAAACAAGGAAAAAGGAGCGTTCTGGATAAAAATGAAATCAATACATCCGATAACTTCACTTCCCGCTCTGACGTTCACGCGAGGGGTGTTTGATATCAGAGAATGTGTTCCGTTCCATCCCTCGCTTTCCTTCCCCGGGCTGGAATAGATATCTGGGAATCGAAAAGAAAACGTGTTTCAGGAAAACTTTTCAGGGGAAAGGTGAGAAGCATGAAGGAGAGGGAAGTGCTGAATGATGCCGGCAGAGTTTCACTCCTTTATGTTTTATGTTTTTCCATTCAGGAGTGAGGTTGTTGAATGCAGCCTTTCATCAACTGCTTTTTTTGAATTTCTTCTTCTATCTTCTTCATGAATGCGATGTTGAAATTTTAAAAAATTTCAGTGAAATCTCGTTATTCTTTCGTTAGCGGCTAATTTTTTTCTGAAAGTGTGAAAAATAATAACATCGACAACATATTTTAAGTCACTAGATAATGAATTCGAATGGTTACTATGTAATGAATAATTGAAGAAAGTACGGTTTTGGTGTAATTTGTCGCTCAAGGGTCATTTTTGTGCGCACTTTGGGGTAATTAAACCGGGACATACAATTTAACGTGGGTTTCGAACCCCTCACAAACGTCCATGCCATCATTAGGATTCGAAAATGTTAATTGAAAAAGGTGAAATCAATGGATTAATGTTTGAAGAAAAGGACTGTTCAGAAGATATCACTTAAATATTCCAAAATAATTTCAAAATAAAAAAATAATTTACTGATTTATTATTTGATTTGAAAAGAAGAAATTTAAGGGTGAAGTTATGACATGACAAAATAAATTATTGTAGAAAAATTATTGCAGTTTCAATCTGATATTAACCCATAGAGTATTTAAAAACTATAATCAATTGATGTGGCTGTTTGGACGGGTATAAAACCACAGGTACGGGTATAAGTAGCTTAAAAGGGCAAAATGACTGTAGAGCGACAAACCAAAAGAACAAGGATCTAAGTTACTCAATCCTTTCATGGCTAAAGTTTCACTTTTTTGAAATAACATGCATTGACAGTAAATTATTTCAGTTCAAATTAGAAAAAGAAAGGTATTTTTAAAGTTACTTTAACCATTTGATACTAGTAGAATCCATTAGAAAAAAAACCCTAAAATGAAGTTTTTAAGTCTCCAAAATACTGAACTCTATGTAAGAAAAAGATAAAACAGAAACTTTAGTCTGTTCAGTCTGTAAAAACAAAGCCAGAGCGATTGAAAGGATGATTTGTGATGCTGTAACAGACTCGACATTTAGCTGAAAAAAAAAAAACCAAAAAAAAAAAAAACCCAAAAAACAACCAAAAAAACCATTTTTTTTTTTTAAATCCGAAGGTTTCTTCAGGTCCCTGGTGGGAGCACATAAGCAGCGTCTGAGGAAAGCCGGCCAGACAAATGCTATAAACGAGCTGCCAAATCCCATTCCAAAACAAACCCGCGGATAATCAGTTTACAGGCTAAGTCCTGGTCTTCCGAATCCATTCCGTCGGGCTCTCCAGGAGCGGTGAATCAAAATAATTCAGGTGTAAATCACCGGAGAATCAAAGCACGAAGTGTCTGGGACAGTTTAAAGGCCGAAATTTACTGCCCGATGCCTCCTCGAGAATAAAAGACCATCCAGTAAGAATAACGCAAGGCGAGAATACCTCGTGATGGAAGATCCACCTTCGAGTCAGGAAAAGACATAAATTCTGCGCCTATGTAAATCCAGGAGTCAGAAAAATAAAATAAAAAAAAAAAAAAGGGGCAAGGAAAAAGGAGCGATAAAGTGAAATCAATAAATCCATAACTTCACTTCCCGCTCTGACGTTCGCGCGAGGGTGTTTGTGCAGAGAATGTGTTTCATTCCACCCTCGCCTTCCTTCTTTTTTTTGCTGGAATAGATGTCTGGGAATCGAAGAAGAAAACGCGGTTCAGGAAAACTTTTCAGGGAAAAGGTGAAAAAGCACGAAGGAGAGGGAAATACTGAATGATGCTGGCAGAGTTTCGTTCCTTTATGGGGTTTTTTTTTTTTTCATTCACGAGTGAGGTTGTTATATGCAGCCTTTGATCAACTCCCTTTGAATTTCTTCTTCTTCATGAGAATGCGATGTTGGATTTTTAAAAAGAATTTCAGTTAATTCTCGTTTTCTTTCGTTGGTGGGCAATTTAGCTGAAAGTATGAAAATAATAACATCTACAGTGAATTTTAAGTCACTAGATAATGATTTTGAATAATTATTAGATAATGAATAATTAATAATTGAAGAAAGTGAAATCAACATTACAAAAGGAAAAACTTGAAAGAAAGCAATCGCTTAGAATATTCATTAAAATATGCCGAAATAATTTTAAAATTGGTATAAAATATAATTTATTTATTTATTTATTAAATAAAATATGAAGTTATTAGTTACATAACAAAATAAATTATTGTAAAAAATTATTAGAATATTAATCAGATATTAACCTATAAATTATTTTAAAAATATAATCAAATGATGTAAATGTTTGCAGAGGTTCGGAATCCACTTTAAGTCTACGTCCCGGTTTCATATGACCGTAGAGCTTCATAAAAGCTCAATCAGACTTCTCACCCACTATTTTTCCAAACTGTAAAAGGGCAACTCAGCTCTAGGCACAGCGATGTGGTGTGGTGTGATGTAGTAGTTGTAGTGGTTCGGTATCAAATTTTAACAGAAAATCTTAGAGCGTCAAACCAAAAAGAAAAGAACTAAGTTACTTAATTCATCCATAAACAATATTTCGCTGTTTTGAAATAATATGCATCGAAAGTAATTTATTTGGGGTTGAAATAATTAAAGAAAAAAATATTTTTAAAGTTACTTTAACCATTTGACGATGTTTTGTTACTAGTAGAATCCATTAAATGAAGTTTCTAAGTCTCAAAACACTGCACTGTTATGTAAGAAGAAGATAAAACAGCTACTTTAGGCTGTTCCGTTTAAAAACCAAGCCAGAGCGATTGAAAGGATGATTTGTGATGCTGTAACAAACTCGACATTCCGCTGAAAAAAAAAAAAAGAAACAAGTTAAGGTTTCTTCAGGTCCCTGGTGGGAGCACATGAACAGCGTCTGAGGAAAGCCGGCCAGACAAATGCTATAAACGAGCTGCCAAATCCCATTCCAAAATAAACCCGCGGATAATCAGTTTACAGGACTAGGACGTGGTCTTCCGAATCCGTTCCGTCGGGCTCTCCAGGAGCGGTGAATCCAAATAATTCAGGTGTAAATCACCTGAGAATCAAACACGAAGAGTCGGGACAGTTTAAAGGCCGAAATTTACTGCCCGATGCCTCCTTCAGAATAAAAGACCATCGAACAAAAAAAAAAAGCGAGGCAGCTCCATAAAAATCCTCCAATCCTTAGTTAGAAAATACCTTGTGATGGAAGATCCGCCTTCGAGTCAGGAAAAGACATAAATTCTGCGTCTATGTAAATCCGAGAGTCTAAAAATAAAATAAAAAAAAAAGGACAAGGAAAAAGGAGCGTTCAGGGATAAAGTGAAATCAATAAATCCGATAACTCCACTTCCTGCTCTGACGTTCGCGCGAGGGGTGTTTGTGCAGAGAATGTGTTCCATTCCACCCTTTGCTCTGCTTTTTTCCCGGGTTGGAATAGATATCTCGGAATCGAAGAGGAAAAATTGTTTCAGGAAAACTTTTCAGGGAAAAGCATGAAGGAGAGGAAAATGCTGAATGACGCTGGCAGAGTTTCGCTCCTTTATGTTATTTTTTTTTTCATTCACGAGTGAGGTTGTTGTATGCAGCCTTTGATCAACTTCTTTTGAATTTCTTCTCTTTCATGAAAATGCGATGTTGGATTTTTTAAAAATAATTTCAGTTAGATATCGTTATTTTTCATTGTTTGGGTAATTTAGCTGAAAGTGTGAAAAATAATAACATCGACAGTGAATTTTAAGTCGCTAGATAATGAATTCGAATAATTACTAGATAATGAATAATTGAAGAAGGTGAAATCAACATAAAAAAATTGGAAAAGTATGAATGGAAGTTATAGTTTAGAAGATTCACTAGCATTCGCCGAAATAATAGTTTTAAAATTGGGGCTTGAATGGCCGAGTGACTGTGCCACAGGTTTCGGGTTCGAGTCCCGGCGGTGGCATGGATGTTTGTAGCGGTCCGAAATCCCTTTGAGTCGTACGTCTCTATCTAATATGACTGTAGAGTTGGGCTGAACACCCTACTCCGTAAAAGTTATTATTTATACTTATACGTTATTCTTTTGTTGGTGGACAATTTTGCAGAAAGAAAAATAATAGCATGGACACTATGAATTTTAATTCTCTAGATAATGAATTCAAATAATTACTAGATAATGAATAATTGAAGAAAGTTAAATGAACATTATAAAAGGAAAGTATGAAAGGAAGTAATCACTTAGATTTGGTTTGTCGCTCTACTGTCCTTTTGTGCACACTTTAGGTTAATTAGCCCGGACCTACAGTTTAAATTGGATTCAAAACCCCTAACAAACATCCATGCCACAGCCAGGATTCGAATCTGAAGCCTGTGATACCAACGGCCAGAGAGCTAGCCAATCGGCCATCAGGCCGCAGTGATCATTTAGATGATTCACTGAAATATGCAGAAATAATAATTTTAAAATTAAAATAAACAAGTAATATAAAAAAAATTTCAAGTCAATTCCTCCTTTTTTTTCACTGTATAGCAGAAAGTCCTTTATAAATAATTTTCATTCATTTTTTAAGTTTATCTGGCGCCATCTATTGGTAAATATATGCAGCTTAAATCTAAAAAATTAAAATTAATTAATTAAATTTAATTATTGAATTAATAATTGAAAAACTGTATTAACATCCAGTGTCCTCCACTACAAGTTAAAAAAAATGTATTTGAACTTGAGTGGATGAATGAAAAAATATTTTATGAACGATTGAAAATTTAAACAAGATATATATAGGGAGAGTTTGAGCTAATAGAAGGAATTGAAAAAACAATTCTAATCAATTCATAAAAATTAAATTAAATAAAATTTGAAGTTTTAATAATAGGAAAATAAATTATTGTAGAAAAATTATTTAGTCAAATATTAACCTTTTAGACTATTTAAAAAATACAATAAAATAATGTAAATGTTTCTAGTGGTTCGGAATCCCCTTTAAATAGTAGTCCCGGTCTAATATTTCTGTGGAGGGTTGGGATGACAATCTTAACCCGTAAAAAAGACATCTCCTGTCTCGAAATATGTCAATAGGCAGAAGGCCTTGGCCCACCATGAGGCTCTTGAGCCAAAAAGATTTGATTCGTCATTCTACTGTAATTATTCGCACACCATAGGTTACTTAACCGGTACCTACTGTTTAATGTGGATTCCAAACCTCTAAGAAATATCAATGCTACCTCCAGGACTCGAACCTAAATCCTGTGCTACCAAATGCCAGAGAGCTAGCCAATTGGCCATCAGGTCGTATCAATGAAGGAGAAGAAGATGAAGAGAATGATGCAATGATATTAGACTGCAATGGTCTGGTGGATAGCTCAGAGGAACCTTGAATACAGAGATCCCAGTTCGTCTTGAATACAGACCCCGTACTGATATCACTCATTTGTGTGCTGGCTATAGATATGATAAATTCTTAAGCTGAAAAATATCTCTTTGGGATTTAGGAAACAGGATGTGAAACCCCAGAAACTACCTTAGGGGTGTTTGTTCAAAATTGAGGTCGAAAATTTCCGTTCTGCACAGCATGGCTGGCCTCTTATAATGCACCATGGATAAATTTACCACGTATATGCCGTTTCAGGTCGAGTGATGACAGGTCAAAGTGCCCGGCACTAGAAAGCAGCAATAAAATGTAGAGATCTACAGTAAGCTAATATAAAATACAATACAATTAATTTAATTAGAACTCAACAAAACTACTGGCCTGTATTATCGAAATCAATCAATAAAAATAGAGATTAAACACTGAACTAAGTACAAATAAACCATGAAAGATGGAAATATAGGTAATGTTTTTAACCAAGTTGAAACTCAAATGTTCCTTTTGCTTGATTTACCTAGGATTTGGCAATAAAAGATTGATCATTGGCGACAAACTGTCCAATAGCAAGAGTTGATATCCAGGATTATTATAAGCAAGTTTTATATACCACTAAGCATTAAGGAGTGTGTTGTTGGAGTGTTGGTTAAAGTCTTTTTTGGCTCTAATATGGTAAGATATGTGGTGAAACAATAAGTACAGGATTTAGCCACGCTTTGTGCAAGACTTGATAAGCAAAAGATATCCATGGAAACAACATAAGCTGAATGCTTATCTTGAGTTATTGTGATGCGGTTTTTGCATATTATAAGTGAGTAATAAAAATTAATTCTTTAATTTTAAAAGCATTCCTTAGTAATCGTTGTGCCCATGGTAATTTTAATTAATGGAAATGAATTTAGTCCATTTATATGTTGTTTTATTGTTTAAAAATTTAAAATTGTGACAGTTTTTTGATAACTTTATTAAGTGATTTGTAAAAATTCCTTTTAACTCATATGAAAACAGCATGAATGTGCTGAATGTATTGTTATGAGAGATGTTGGAATGTTTTGGCGTAATTGATCATTTATAAAAAAAAATGTGACATCAATCTAAATAAATTCGTCAATATTAAAAGCGTATATAAGTAGGGGTAAAGTCTATGTTGGGTCTGATGGCTGAGTGACAGATGCCGGTGCCACAGATTTCGAGTTCACCTGAAGGTACCATGGATGTTTGTAGTGGTTCGGAATCCACTTTAAACCGTAGGTCTCGGTCTAACAGGATCGTAGAGCGTTGTCTTGACATTTCGTCAGTCTCGTAGTTTCTCACTAAAAACGAAGTTGCATATTACCCTTAGCCGTGGACTGTCACGGGGTCTCTATTGGACCTGGTGTAGGCTTTCCTGTACCAGAAATTAGTAACAGCAACATGCAGAAAATAACAGAATCTTCAATCAAAAGGATTGATTAATTAATAAACTGGCAGAGTATCTTTCTTGTGTTTTTTTATTAGAAAAATACATACAATTGGAATTTTTTGAAACGCTTCTCTTTTAAAGATCTTTAGATTTCTCCGAACGATTCAGCCGATTTGCGATGAACCTCCCAAAATAGAGTTTGGAGTGTGCTCGTAACCTTGTGAGCAAATACAAAAATATTTTTTGAATAATGAATTTATAGTTCCTATTTCAAGAACTTTATGTTTGACTTCACTTATAGGGGTTCGAACTTGACTTTCCAGGTTCAAAAACATGGATGCTTTATCATCCAGCCCACTCCGAATTACTCTGAAATACAAATGCAGGTAGCAAAAATTATCCAAATATTAAGAAATGCAGTGAATATTTGTATGGATATATTAATAAATTCTTTCCTATTTTGCTTAAAATATTCTTTTCTTGTGAAGTGAGACTAACTAACTATTAAGAAGACTATTTGTATTTTGTTTATTGATTCGTTTCATTCATACATTGAACATTAATTTAGTTTATCCAGATATATCTGGTATGAAACAATAATATTGTTCCGAGTATTGTAAAAATACTATATAGCGCTTTCCCGTGTGGAAAACAATCATCTAAAGATAATAAAATTAAAGCATTATTTGTATGAAGGTATAGATGAAGCTATAGACTGATTGAAATTGAAACTCATGTATGAAGGTATAGACTGATTGAAATTGAAGATATTTCTCATTATATTAAATTTCTATCAAATAAAATCTCTATTATTAATCATACGTAATAATAATTATATATTTTATATTTTTAAAGAACTTTATTTTAAAGAACATATATTTAAAGAACATATATTTTTAAAGAACTTTAAACAATAGAATTATAATCTTTGAATTTTAACACAATTTCTGGGATTCTCTGAATAATAAAACTCAACAAATACATATGTATCAAGAGACAGAATTCTCTAACACCCTTTTTGGAAACAACGAAAAAGCTACTTGTCATGTATAAAAATAAATTCAATTTAAATCCTTTAAAAACCTTTTCATTCTTTTCAATATTAAATTTATATTAAACTTCTACAAAAAAAAATCGTTTTCTAAAACTCTTTTAAATTATTAAGGAAGTATAATAATAATAGAAATAATTAAATGTAAGTAATAGAAATAATCAAATATTAATAATATAAATAATTAAATATTAGCAATATAAATAATTAAATGTTAGTAATAAAAATAATTAAAGCAATTTTTTTATTACTCTTAAAAAATTTCGTTTTCCATTCATTTTTTTAAAAACATCTTTAATTAAATTTTTTTATTAAATAATTCAAATAAAAAAAAATTTATAAAATAAAAATAATTTTTATACATTTAATACATTTTTTTATTAAATTTGGCAATCAGTAGCATATAGATAAAAATCGTCTGCAATAGAAATACGAGAAGAAAATGACGTCTGCCTTTTGCTATTTATAATTTTTATTTATATTTCATTATTATTTGATTTTCATCAATAAATAATTCTTATACATTTGATTGAACTTGATTAGAAATTGTTTAAAAGTTTCTTTTGAAATTAAAATAGTAAGTTTTTATGTCTGTGTTCTTTTCTTTTTATTTTTTTTTTATTTATTTTTTTGTTCATTTTAAATCTTTTATTATATATGATTTTTTTAATTCTAACTTTCTATTTCTTTATATTCATTTTTTATTTTGCCGTAACAAAATAAATTAAATATTTTTATGCTCTTTATCGATCGTCTATCGTCTATCTTTTCTTCGTCTATTTAATATATTGTATTTTTAATATATCTTTTAATATATCGTCTTGTTTTGATAAATTAAAAACGAATATCAGAAATTCATGTTTTTTAAATTAAAAACAAATTACTTGCTAGTTTGCATGCATAATATAATCTTTCACTTCAGAGTAACATTTATTTAATGATTTTGTTGACTTTTTTATGTTATCGATTAATATATATAGCAACTTACATGAAAAAGAAATGATTATTGATTTCAGACATTAAATTTTCTAGATTTTTAACAAGCGTTAATTTATTGATTTAATTATTTCAGTTCCATTTTTTTACTAAGTATTTTTACATATTTTTGTACTGAAGTTGCAGATAAATATATTTTATCATGAAAAAATAAGAAATATATCATTCTACAGTAGCTGAAAAATGGCGAGTCATAACAATTAGAACATTTATATCATAACATCTGATTGTGGTATGATTGATTTATACCATCTAATTGATTATATTGTATCATCTGATAGATTGTAATTATATGATTGGAGGTCTGATTGATTGATTTATAACATCTGATATTTATATAACATCTGATTGAGGTCTGATTAATTTATAACATCTGATTGATATGTATTGTAACATCTGATTGAGGTCTGATTAATATAACATCTGATTGATATGTAATTTATAACATCTGATTGATTTATATTGTAACATTTGATTGGAGGTGGGATTGATTTATAACATTTGATTAATTTGTATTATAACATCTGATTGGAGGTCTGGTTGATTTATAGTGCAACAACTGATTGGAGGTCTGATTGATTTATATCGTAACATCTTATTGGAGGTTTGATTGATTTATAACTGATTGATTTATATTTGATATTTGATTGGGGGTGGGATTGATTTATAACATCTGATTAATTTATATTATAACATCTGATTGATTTATATTGTAACAACTGATTGGAGGTCTGATTGATTTATATTGTAACATCTGATTGGAAGTCTAATTTATTTACATCGTAACATCTCATGGGGAGGTCTGACTGATTTATAACATCTGATTAATTTATATTTGATATTTTATTCTTGGATTATGATTATTTATTATGATTTATTATGTTTATTTATTATGATTTATAATTATTTATATTTGATTATTTGATTATCATCTGATATTTTATTCTTGGCAAATCAAAAAAAAACAATTTTAAAATTAAATTAAACATTTAAAACTTCTATTTAGCTAAAATTACTCGTGCATTTCATACCTGTAATTAGCAAATCTTTATCGAATCATTTATTATAAAATATTAAATCGATTCCACCACCAGTAAGAAATTGATTCGAATAAAATAATAAACAAGCACTTCATCTTCTTGAATAAATAAGAAATGAAAAGCATCGAGTCGAACGATAGAAAGTGTATCTTCAGGAGAGAGCCTCGAACGAGGAATATTTATGACGCGAGGTTGCATCTGTGGCGGGAAATCGGTGTGTGTGTGAGTGACAACTGCAGCGAAGAATGACGAGGAATCCAACATCTCCTGTAAATATTTGATTTCGGAATCCACGCCTCGAATCGGGGGTGGGTTGAGATGTCTCCAAACAAGATGAGAGACGATTCCTCAGCAAACAGTTATGGAAGCTGAGTTGTGAGATTGGGAGAGATTAGTTTACTGAATGCAGAGGGGTCGATTTTCTGTTAAAGTGAGGTTATTTTACATCGACTATTTTAAACCGCAAATCGATTCGGGAAATACTGCAATGATTTCTCACTTATAAATGCCCATAAATATATATTCCATCAGAGATTCATTTATACAACCTCGATTACAGAAAATAATGTGTTTTTTAAATTAAAAACTAATTATTTTGTTAGTTAACTTGCTAGTTAACTTGGATATTTCATTACAGTGTAAAATTTACTTAATGATTTTATTGATTTTTGTGTTATTGATTAATATATATAGCAATTTGCATGAAAAAGAAATGATTACAGATTTCAGGTATTAATTCAGGAGATTAATTTATTTATTTAATTATTTTAGCTCTATATTTTAGAAGTTATTTATATATTTTTTGCTGATGTTGCAAATAATAAATACATCATGCCATGAAAAGTAAGAAATATATCTTTCCATAGTAACGGATAATGCAGAGTCGTATCAACTAGAACATTTAAACTGCAACCTCTCATTGAAGGTCTGATTGATTTATACTGTAATATTTGATTGAAGGTCTGATTGATTTTGTAACATCTGACTGGAGTTTTGATTTTATATTGTAACATCTGATTAGAGATCGGATTGATTAACATCTGATTTATGTATATTGAAACATCTGGTGTTTTTTCTTGGCAAATCAAACACAATACACAATTTAAAAATGAAACAAACATTACAAGCATCTATTTAGTTCAAATTGTTTGATAATTTTTCATACATGTAATTAGCAAATCTTTACCGAATCATTTATTAAAACATTAAATCGATTCAACCACCAGTAAGAAATTGATTCGAATAAAATAATAAACGAACATTTCATCTTCTTGAATAAATAAGAAACGAAATGCTTCGAGTCTCTTTTCAGGAGAGAGCCTCGAACGAGGAATATTTGTGACGCGAGGTGCATCTGCGGCGGAAATCGATGTGTGTGAGTGACAACTGCAGAGAAGAATGACGAGGAATCCAAACATGGCCCGTAAATATTTCATTTCGGAATTCCCGCCTCGAATCGGGGGTGGGTTGAGATGTCTCCAAACAAGATGAGAGAGCCGATTCCACAAACATTTATGGAAGCGGAGATGTGTGATTGGGAGAGATTAGTTTACCGAATGCGCAGATTTTCAGTTAAAGTGGAGTTATTTTACATCGACTATTTTAGACCGCGAATCGATTCATAAAATAACTGCAAGTGTTTCTCCACTTATAAATGTACATATATTGATTCCGATATATGATCAGAGATTCATTTATAAAACCTGGTGTTGCTGAATTACAGAAAATAAAACATGTTAATATTTTGTAAATTTTATCAAAGAAATATATGTGGAAAATTAAATGTATAAAGTTTTAAATAAATCGCCTTAAATAAAAGCAATAACTGTTTTACCTTTAATCTGTCAGCATTTGTTTTTATTATTGATTTATAACACCTAGTTGATTTATATTCTAACATCTGATTTCTTCTGATGGATTTATATTGTAATATCTTTGATTTATATTGTAATATCTGATTGATTTATATTGTAATATCTGATTGGAGGATTGTAATATCTTGATTGATAGCATCTGATTAACGTATAGTGTAACATCTGATTTTATATCTGATTGATTTATAACATCTGATTGTAACATATGATTGGAGGTCTGGCTGATTTATATAACATCTGACTGGAAGTATAGTTGGTTTTATAATGTGACCTCAAATTGAAGGACTGATTGTTTTACTACATCTGATTAATTTCTATTATAACATCTGATTGGAGGTCAGATTGATTTATAACACCTGAGTGATTTATATTGTAACATATGAATAAAGGTCTTTTTGATTTATAACATCTGATTATTTATATTGTTATAAATGAGGGAAGGTCTGTTTGATTTATAACATCTGATTGATTTATATTGCAACATCTGATATTTTATTCTTGCCAAATCAAAAACAAAACACAATTTTAAAATTAAATAAACATTACAAACATCTATTTAGCTAAAATTATTTGATAATTTTTCAATACCTGTAATTAGCAAATCTTTATCGAAATCATTTATTATAAAACATTAAATCGATTCCACCACCAGTAAGAAATTGATTCGAATAAAATAATAAACAAGCACTTCACCTTCTTGAATAAATAAGAAATGAAAAGCATCGAGTCGAACGAGAGAAAAGCGTATCTCCAGGAGAGAGGGCCTCGAACGGGGAATATTCATGACGCGAGGTGCATCTGTGGCGGGAAATGGGTGTGTGCGAGTGACAACTGCAGCGAAGAATGACGAGGAATCCAACATGGCCCGTAAATATTTGATTTTGGAATTCCCGCCTCGAAGCGGGGTGGGTCGAGATATCTCCAAACAAAATGAGAGCGTACCTCCGCAAACATTTATGGAAGAGGAGATGTGGGGATTGGGAGAGATTAGTTTACCGAATGCGCAGAGAGGGCGATTTTCTGTTAAAATGAGTTATTTTACATCGACTATTTTAGACCGCAAATCGATTCTGCAAGTATTTCTCACTTATAAATGTCCGTATATTGATCTCGATATATGATCTGGTGTGGCTCGATTACAGAAAATAAAGCATGTTTAGTTTTGGTAAATTTTACTAAGGTAGTATATGGGAGAATTAAAGATTTTAAGTTTGAAATAACTCGCTTTAAATAAAGCAATAAATCAATAACTGTTTTCACCTTGAATCTGTAAGCTTTTATTTTTAAAAATATAATAGCGTTAGTTTGGAAAATAAATTAAAAAATTCTGTAAATTTTCATTATTCAATGACAATAAGTTATTTTTCATTTCCCAATGACATAAACAGACCTAAAATTTTCAGTTTTATTCATACTATAACGATTTAAAGGACATATACATTTTCAGATTTATTCATTCAGCAATGACTTAAACAAACCTATAATTTTCAATTTTATTCATTCTAAACGACATAAAGGGGCATATACATTTTCAGATTCATTCATTCAGCAAATGACTTAAACGGACCTAATTTTCAGTTTTATTCATTCACGATTTAAAAGGACATATAAAATTTTCAGTTTTATTTTCAATTTTATTCATTCTACAACGGCATAAAGGGGCATATAGATTTTTCAGATTCATTCATTCAGCAATGACTTAAACGGACCTATAATTTTCAGTTTTATTCATTCTACAACGATTTAAGGGGACATATACATTTTCAGATTTATTCATTCAGCAATGACATAAACGGACCTATAATTTTCAGTTTTATTCATTCTACAACGATTTAAAGGGCATATACATTTTCAGATTTATTCATTCAGCAATGACTTAAACGGACCTATAATTTTCAGTTTTATTCATACTACAATACATTTTCAGATTTAAAGCAATGACTTAAACGGACCTATAATTTTCAGTTTTATTCATACTACAACGATTTAAAGGGACATATACATTCAGATTTATTCATTCAGCAATGACTTAAACGGACCTATAAATTTTCAGGTTTGATTGTTTTATAACATCTGATTGATTTATATTGAAACATCTGATTGGAGATCATCTTGATTTGTATTGTAACATGTGTTATTTATTTTTTTGGCAAATAAAAAACAAAAACAAAATTATAAAATTAAATGCATATTAAAAACTTCTATTGAGTTAAAATTATGTGATAATTTTCAATGCCTGTGATTAACAAAACTTTACCAAATCATTTATTAAAACATTAAATCGATTCCACCGCCAGTAAGAAATTGATTCGAACAAAATAATAAAAACAAGCATTTCATCTTCTTGAATAAATAAGAAATGAAAAGCATCGAGTCGAACGATAGAAAGTATATCTTCAGGAGAGAGAGTCTCGAACGAGAAATATTTATGACGCGAGGTGCATCTGTGGCGGGAAATCGGAACGTGTGAGTGACAACTGCAGCGAAGACTGACGAGGAATCCAACATGGCCCGTAAATATTTGATTTGGGAATCCCCGCCTCGAATCGGGGTGGGTTGAGATGCCTCCAAACAAGATGAGAGAGCCGATTCCTCCGCAGACAGTTATGGAAGCTGAGATGTGTGATTGGGAGAGATTAGTTTACTGATTGCGCGGAGGGTCGATTTTCTGTTAAAGTGGGTTGTTTTACATCGACTATTTCAAACCGCAAATCGATTCGTAAAATAACTGCAAGTATTTCTCACTTGTGAATGTCGGTATATTGATCTCGATATACAATCTGAGATTCATTTATACGAACTCAATTACAGAAAATAAAACATGCTAAGTTGTTGGTAAATTTTACTAACGAAATATATGTGGGGAATTAAAGGTTTCAAGTTTTAAATAAAAAGTCTTAAATAAAGCAATAACTGTTTTACCTTTAATCTGTCAGCAAGCAGCATTTGTCATTTTGCATTCTGTCAGCATTTGTTTTAATTATTGATTTATAGCATTCGATTGATTTATATTGTAACATCTGATTGAAAGTAGGATTTATTTATAATATCTGATTGGTTGTATATTCTAACATCTAACTGAGGTCTGATTGATTTACATTGCAACATCTGATTAGATCTGATGGATTTATATTGTAACATCTGATTGCAAGTTTGATTGATTTGTAATGTAGCAGCTGATTGGAGGTCAAATTGATTTATACAACATCAAATTAAAAGGTCTGATTGATTTATAGTGTAATATCTGATTGGAGGTCAGAATGATTTATATAACATCAAATTAAAGGTCTGATTGATTTATAGTGTCGCATCTGCTGGAGGTGTGATTGATTAATAGCATCTGATTGATTTATATTGTAACATCTTATATATTTGTGTCTCAAAATCAAAAACAATACATAATTTTAAAAATTAAATCAATATTAAAAGCTTTTATTTCTTCTATCTAAAATTATTTGATAATTTTCATACCAGTAATTAGCAAATCTTTACCGAATCATTTATTAAAAATATTAAATCGATTCCACCACCAGCAAGAAATTGACTCGAACAAAATAATAAACAAGCATTTCATCTTCTTGAATAAATAAGAAATGAAAAGCATCGAGTCGAACGATAGAAAGTGTATCTTCGGGAGAGAGCCTCGAACGAGGAATATTTATGACGCGAGGTGCATCTGTGGCGGGAAATGGGCGTGTGTGAGTGACAACTGCAGCGAAGAATGACGAGAAATCCAACATGGCCCGTAAATATTTGATTTCGGAATCCCCGCCTCGAATCGGGCTGGGTTGAGATGTCTCCAAACAAGATGAGAGAGACGATTCCTCCACAAACATTTATGGAAGCGGAGATGTGTGATTGGAAGAGATTAGTTTACCGAATGCGCAGAGGGGCGATTCTCTGCTAAAGTGAGTTATTTTACATCGTTTATTTCAAACAGCAGATCGATTCGTAAAATAACTGCAAGTATTTCTCACTTATAAATGTTTGTGTATTGATCTCGATATACGATCTGGTGTTGCTCGATTACAGAAAGTAAACCATGTTTGATATATTTTACTAAGGACGTATATGTGGAGAATTAAAGGTTTGAAGTTTTAAATAAGTCGCCTTAAATAAAAAGTAATAATTGTTTCCACTTTAATCTGACAGCATTTGTTTTTATTATTGATTTATAACATCTGATTGATTTATATTGTAACATCTGATTAATAACATCTAATATATGTGCAGAACTAAAGGTTTGAAGTTTTAAATTATTCGCCTTTACTATAACAATAATTCCAATAATTATTTTTAAGAATATAATAGTGTTAGTTTGGAAAATAGATTAAAAAGCTAATTTTGTAAGTTTCAGTGTTATTTATTTCAAAATGACGAACGGTGACAATAAAAAGTCTTTATTTAATTAACAAGGAGGGAATTAAAGTGCCGAAATAAAGAAGAAAAGGGAGAATCTTCAATTTTTAAAATAGCGACATCAAACAAAACAACTTTTTTTTTTATTTAACTAAATAGTATTATAAAGAGACAGAGAAGTAACTCCTAAAAGAAAATTTAAATAAAAATAGAAAAAGTTGTTGGAAATTTTTCATATTGTATGGCTTATCCATAAATGTTGTATATACATAAAACTGACATACCGAATAAAATTAGATTTATTTTAAAGAATATAAAACTTACCATTTTATGCATATAAGATTTAAGCTCGATTCGATTTATTTTTTATCTTTGTACATTACTAATGGCAGCAACGGAAAATTACATCTTAGAATACAAACTGAAAATACGACTAAATTAAATTTTCAGTGGAAATAAATATAAATATATATTTTTGCGAAATCATAGACATTGAAGATATTGAAAAAAAATGGGTCAATTTTTTTCTCCCAAATACTGCTTACAAACAGCAAGATTTGTTTTAAACGTACATTATTTTTTATCATCATAAAATTCATTCGTTTGTTTTCAAAGTAGTTTTACATTCAGCACTAAATTAATAATGATACTAATTATTTTTACCTAAATATTAAAGAATATTTTAGAGATATCACGTGTTTGAATTATGGTATCTAGTCTTTCCAAAATTTTTGTATTTGGAAAATTGTTATATCGATATTTCAGAAATGTGGCATATACAATAACAGTAGAGAGAGTGGATGCTATCATATATTTTAATTTATACATCTTAACTATTGTAGTGAGCATTAAATCTTCGCAGCAGCTTTCATTAGCTTTTTTGTTTACCACGCTGTCTCTGACGATTTGTCAGAAAGTTTTGGCAAGTATTTGGCAACACGCATGTTTTTGTTTCTGGTTTCGAAAGGTGTGCTGGTGTGCTAGTGTAATAATATAATAATATTTTAATAGAATGAGCTCTTGGGCGATTCATTTATGATCTGTCTTATCAAATACCATGCTATCTAATGTAATTTACGGCGAAATTTATCCTTCAATTTTAATCATCAGTCTATGTCTAAATATGCATGCCGTTTTAAAAAATCTCGCATAATGAAACCAATTAAAATTCATTTCATTAATTTTCACTATTACTTAAATTGATTCCACGTAGTATATCAAGAACAGTCTCTGGTAGGTAAAGATTGGTTGTCGCTCTGGTCATTTTGTGCACATTTTAGGCTGATTAGTCTGAGTCTTACAGTTTAACATGTATTCCGAATCACTCACAAACATCCATGCCACCGCCAGGATTCGAATCTAAAGCCTGTGGGTGCAAACGGCCAGAGAGTTTGCCAATTGCTCATCAGGCCACAGGAGATAAAGAGGAAGTTCAGATAAATACTGAATTTGTGTGTCATATAAGAAAATACTGGAAAATACCCACCAGAAAGCTGACTCTCGATATAAGGCTCTCATACAAATTCTACCCAATCCCCTTGCATTAAAAAAAAAAAGAATTGGCTATGATGCCTTTCAACTCCATAATCCAAGAATTAAACCCATGTTCATTCACAAAAATCATGAATGAGAAGAAATAACTCTAAAAAATAAATAGATGATTCGTTAAGAGTTTCTTCACTAAGCTTTTCAGTAATGTAAATTAACTTCAATTTTATAGTTAACAAAAAAATATAAAAAAATATAATTTAAAGAAATGATTTAAGAAATGCTTAACAAATTTGCTTTTTAAAATGCAGAGATGTAAATCCCACAAATAACTGATATTATACCGCCATCTATTGGCAGTTTTGCAAAAAGCACAGTTGTCAAAAGAAAATCGTTTTTCTTAAAGCTCAAAATTCGAATGCATCCATTCCAATTTAATAAATATTTTTTCCATACGTAAGGGAAACTTATCACACTCTGTACAAAAAATATACATATTTCTTAACATTATAATTCTTTTTTTGTAGTAAAATTTATTCTACTTTCTGAAGTTAAATAAAAAAGAAACTTGAATTAATAGAAAACTAGAATTATTTTTAGCACAATATTACAATAAAGTTTAAGGTAATTTTAACCAAAACTGTTTTCAACAAAAAAATTTTTGAATTTCAGCAATGAATATTGTGTTTTATATCTGTTTAAATAGGATTTATTTATATTTTTTTTATTACACAGTTGCATTATTTTACTGGTATATTTTTTAAAATTATTTATTACTTCATTGGTGATTAAAAGCTTCCGATGACATCAGCTTTAAAATTTTTTTTTAATCACGTCTGAAAGAAATAAAAAATTTGAATATATTTAAAAGAGAGATGTTCAGATTTTTAGTGTCCAGTATTAGCTTATGCAAGCCCAGTTTGGGGTTCTGTCACACGTACAAATTTTGAAATTATTCAAAGGCTTGAGAACAAAAACTCTCAGAATGTTAACGAATTCACCCTGGTACTTTCGTAATGACGCTATTAGATGAGCTCTCTCGATTCCAAGTTAAAGAGACAATTTGTTCACAAAATTTCTACTAAATTTTATAATGATATGCGAAACATCAATAACCCCGTTTTAAATATCCTACAAAATTACGATTATGATATTTCTTCCCGCAAACATAGCAAAAAGACCTCGCACTGTTCTAAATATTTTAAATTAATTCCTTACAACTGCCTAGATGAAAAAAAGTTCTTTTTCTCCTAAGCTATTTTTTTCTCCTAATTTGACTCATTTTGTTTTATTACATGCAACTGATTTCATCAGCATCTACACTTTTGAAATTTTTGTAATTTTCATTTTTAATTTTTATTAAATAATAAATTCTTTTTTTTAAAAAGGGCATTTAATTATCTATTTTCTTATTAATTCAAAGGGCAGGAGACCACCTCTATGTTTCAACATTTTTTACAGTGAAGGAGCTAGCTGTCGTTACGCGGCCAAGGATACAATAATCTACAATAAGATTGATATAAAGAGAGATGCTCAGATTTTTAGTATAAATTAATTAATTAATTTTAATGTTGATATATAATACAAAAGTGTGTCTGAAATAAAAATTTTACTTTTGAACTTTTAAGAGAAAGAAATCTATTCTTTTATGGAGAAAAATATATTAAATTTATGCAATGAATTCTATCCGTAGACTATGATGCTTATTTAGGAACATATTTCCCGGTTATGATTCGCAAAATTTTGTTTATAATTAGATTTTAAGGAGAGACTTTTAAAGTTTTTTATTTATAATTAGAAATAAACTGAATTTAGAATTTTTTTAATGTTTTATGCATGTAGCTATATTTGAAGTAGGATCAACCATTAAAAAGCTCAAAAAAGCAGTGCTATTTGTTAATTTTAAATAAATAACTAAAATTAAAAAGAGATATGGCCATAATATTTTTTTTTCCGTCATAAATTAGTTACTTTAATTTTAATATTAAGTTAAACGTTCTTCCTCTAAAAAAAAAAATCATCTGAAAATAAGCTTCTTACTGAAATTTAGCAGTTAAAAAAATAAATTCATTTAAAATCGATATTTAACGATATAAATATATTTAATAAATTAATTTTTATTACAAAAATTTATTTAATAGATGATAATAATAATTTTAATTTAATAAAAATTTAAATTAACATTTGATCCATCAATATTTAATAAAAATATTAATAATATTAAATATTTATTATTTACCAATAAAACTAATCAAATTCTCAATGAAAATGAATTTATGAAAATGAATTTGGGTGCTTATGTTTGAAATGATGGGCCTGAATGGCCGAGTGGTTGGCGCTCGGTACCACAGGTTTTCGGGTTCGAGTCCCGGCGGTGCCATGGATGTTTGTAGTGGTTCGGAATCCACTTTAAACCGTAGGTCCCGGTCTAATAGGATCGTAGAGCGTTTTGGGGGCATTGTTATTCCGCGTCCGTGGCTTATCTTCAAGTTACACGCGCCCTCTCGGTAATGCAAAGTGAGTAACGTCTGCGCAGCGCTTCCTTAAGGCATCCAAGACAGCTGTCTAAGTGTTTGTGCCAGCTGCATTAGAAAAAAAATGTTTGAAGTGATATACAACATTTGAAATTTAATGAAAAGCAACATACTGACGGAGAAACTAAGTTGCCCAAGTAGTATAGGACAATATAGACGAAAAGGAACCTTATTATATTTAGGGTAATAGCTAATATTTTTTCCATGTTGTATGGGTTTGGTTTGGTTTGTCTCTCTATGGTCATTTTTTTCACATTCTAGACTATTTAGGCCGGGACCCACGGTTTAAAAGTGGATTCCGAACGACTCACAAACATCCATGCCACCACCGGGATTCGCATCCTGTCACGCATTGTCAGTCAAAACTGCCTGAGAGGAATTTTTCGGGGTTTATCCATATGACAAATGTTGGTCAGTTTCCCCTAAAAAAGCTTTACAGAAAGTTAGTCAGTCAGTCTTTACAGTTTATCGGAGTACCTTGTGTCCAGGGGGCATTAAACTCCTATCTGAAAAAATGAAAACAAAATGAATACATGGAGACAAGTAGAGAAACATGGTTATCAAAAAACAGGAAATAAAGTAGTTAAGGAAAATGTCCCCAAATTCAAAATTTGAAGAAAGAAAATGAATAACATAAAAAACAGTAAAATAGCAAATTAAAAAAAAGAGATTCCACAGGAGGATAGGGTAACCGCTGCTAGAAATGATGACGATAGGACGTCTGGGAACTTTGTAAATTGTAAAGAACCGCCCTGGGGCGTTTAGCATTTTCCGGCATAGTAAAATCGTATCTCGGGAGATTATAAATTTCATCATTCGGAATATGTTCAAGATTTTTTTCGCATAGGAGAGTTTTTCAGCAAGCTGGAGCATAAAATTTTGAATAGTTGAGGCAAGACTGTGACGAATGTCATCATTTCTAAAAATACCACGGAGAATCAGTAATCATTCTTAGAATTTTATTCTCAAGTCTACTTATGTAGTTAATGTGGTATCTTGCAGCAGAACCCCAAACTGGGCTAGTATACGTGATAATGGGACGCAAATAAAACATGTAAATGATTAGTTTATTATCCAAGGATAAGAGGGGTTCTCTATTAATAAAGGGGATATAGCATGCGTAGGAAATATTATATTTACGTTTTAATGTGGTTAATATGATTAGAATAAGGTAGTTTGCTATCAAGATATACACCTAAGTATTTAGTATTGTTAGTCCATTTAATGGGTTGATTAAAGAGGAAAATATCAGGTGGAGGGATTCTGCGTCTCGTAAAGAGTATAGCTTCGGTGTATATAAGTTAATGTTTCGTTAGATGTTATTGGTATAAATGTGGAACAGGAGGTCCGATAATGTTCGACATTAAAATTGCTTCAAATGAAGTTGTAATAATATTTTTAGTATATGAAGAAAAAGTTATTCAGCTTGAATTCCATAAAAGATAAAGTTATATACATTGAAACCACATCTAATATCTTGTACTAAATTGCTTTCGTGTCATTTGCGTTTATGTTTCACACGATCATTCCTACTTTTAACACAAACTCACTTTTTCTTAATAATTTTTGCTGTCTTTTTCTATATTTCTTCCTGTTTTCACCCTTTTTCATTCTTTTGCACTTTTGTCAAAAAAAAAAAAAAAAAAAACGTCATTCAAAAAAAAAAAAAAATTTTTTTCTTTTTATATTTTCAGAAAGTGAAAGTTGGAATTGCTGTGAAACTTTTTTCGCCATGTTATTTTCGAAAAAGCTTTCAGAAAAGAACTATTTCCTTATCGTGTCAGAGAAAATATAATATAAATATTACATACAGAATAGAAAATGCTATATCCCCATTTCCTATCGCATGAGAGAAAACTTGGAAAATTCTCTTCAGACAGTATGACTGTTTAGGGGGAGGCGCATACAGAAGCTCAATCTATCTCATTGTCTTCTATAAGCAGAACCTACAGGCTACTTCTGATTTTTCTTGCGGCACATTAATGGGTTTTGTGTTTCATATATCAATATCTAGAACAGGGGGCTCTTCAAATCTTCCAGCCTTAGGGCCATACTGTTTACTCCAGTAAGTACCAATGACCAAAACCATTTTAATTTTTCTGCCATTATCTATAATTTCTAGACTAGTCGCCGAGTACGCGTCATTCCATTCCAAATATTAATAATTCTGTTTTGAATGATCTAACAATCCACGTTTACGACATTTCTGATTTTAAAAATCACAAAAGACCTCGCGCTGTTCTGAATTTTATTCATTAACGTTCCGATATCCTCCTTTCCAATGACCATGCAGTTTCTCCACTGAGTCACAATTTCCCCTCCAATCGTTATTGTTTGTTTCATTGTTTATCTATTTTTTTTTAATTACCTTCTTGAAATTATAATAATAATATAAGAAATTTATATGCCTAATTTTTTATTTTTTTATTAATTAATAAAAATTCGAATAATTAATTTTTAATTAAATTAATAATATACTTATATTACTCTTTTTTTTTATCTAATCAATGGGCTTAAAAGCTTAAGAAACTTTCCTTATCCCACAAAGCAAAGATAGAAAGTTGCTAAGCAACCAAGGTTCTCCGTCAATCTGGCACATCGTCGTCGAGTACGCGTTCTGAGCGAGCATACGCTTGCTAACTTCGCTGATATATCGATACGACCGTGACACTTGACGACATCTAGTGGTTTAAAGCGAAATAGGTAAATATAACTACCAAGGGTAACTGCGGGATGTTCACTAGTGTATACTGTTAGTGGGATGCATTTCAATTATTTGTTAGTTGTTATGCTAAAGTTAAATTTTCTGCGTATTAAGCTTGTCATTAAGCTTTACCTAGCAAGTCAATAAAAACGAGTTATTATCATTCTGCGTTTTTCATCCAACTTACCAACTCATTTTTTCATTCATCTTATTACAGCAACAATAAGCTATTCGTTGTCGCGGGCCGGATTGATGACACTGGCGGGCCGTAGTTTGGAGACCCCTGATCTAGAAAAACCCACTAGTAGGGGATAGTAATGATCTACTGACCATGCGATGATCAGAGATAACAGTCCACTGATCTCTGAGGTCTTTCAGAAAATCTTCAAAAGATAGCTGCTTTGCATATGTATGTTGCAGAGGAGAAAACTTAGAAACAATATGATTGTCGAAGCGCGACTCTTTTACTCACTGTTAAAATTTCCACAAAGTCTCCGTTTCTAGTGCAATGACTGCGCACATACCATATCTCCACAAGTCAACACAGCTGCCAGTAAAGGATATGAATATTTATGATGGTCGAGTGGTTTTGCGCTCTGACTCTCGGTACCACAGGTTTCGGGTTCGAGTCCCGGCGTTGACATGGATATCTGCAGTAGTTGGGAATCCACTTTAAACCGTAGGCCCCGGTCTAATAGGATCGTAGAGCATTGCGAGGGTAGTGTTACTCGTGTCCGTAGCAAATCTTCAAGCTACACGTGCCCCCTGGGTAGTACTAAATGAGTAACAGGGGTGCAGCCCTTGCTTATGGAATAAGATAACTGTCTCTGTGTTGCCAGCGGCATTAAAAATATATATATTTATGAACAGTTATCATTGAGGTGTTGTGGGAAATTTGTACAACTCGTTAGCGGGATTCGAATCTATGCCCACTAACAGGGTACCTATGATTTTTTTCGATGTACATTATGTGTTCCACTTAAGAATATCACGAAAAATCCACTGTCTGGTAATTCTGTAGGAATATTACCTTCAGAAAATTCTTTGAAAAGTATTTGCCCAGTATATTTGTATCGTGTTAAGAGAAAACTCAGAAACCTCCCACAGAATTATATGAATGTCAACGCGAGACTCATACATACATTTTCTGCTACAATTGCCGTCGGTTTCCTTGCTTCTAAATGGCATCAGTGCTTGGTTTGGTTTATCACTCTACGGTCATACGGTACACACGAGGGCTAAACAGACAGGGACTTACAGTTTAAAGTGGATTTCGAACAACTCACAAACATGCCGAACCATTACAAACATCCACGGCACCGCGTAACTCGAACCCGTAACCTGTGGTGCCGAGTGTCAGAGCTCTAACCACTTGGCATCAGACCCCTTGGTATTAGCGTACGCTTATTACTACAAAGGCATGAGTCAAAACAGCTGCGATTAGCAGTTATTTTAAACTCAAAACATTTTGATATATTTGACTAAATTTATTACTGCTTTTATTTATTTACTTATTCATTTATTTATTATTATTTGACTCAATATTCATTATATCTTGACTCAATACAGTGACAGATTCGTACATATATTTACTATTACAATTGCCGTCGAGTTACATCATTTCTAAATGCTGTAGCGAACAACTACATTCATTATCTCATTATCAATAAGCCACGAGTCGAAATAGTTGCGAAAAGCAGCTTTTTAAACAATATATTTTGATATTTGTTGATGATATATTTGATTAAATTTATTTTCGATTATTTATTTATTTTTCCGATTCAATATATTTTAACTCGTGGCCTGAATGGCCGAGTGGCTAGCGCTCGGGTTCCATGCCCGGGTTTCGGGTTACAGGTTTTCGGGTTACAGGCCCGGAGGTGCCATGGATGTTTGTAGTGGTTCGGAATCCACTTTAATCTGTAGGTCCCGGTCCTAATAGGATCGTAGAGCGTTGCGGGGGCAATGTTACTCCGCGTCCGTGGCTTATCTTCAAGTTACACGTGCCAGCTGCATTAGAAGAAAAAAATATATATTTTAACTCAGGTCAGAGATAGAAGCGCGGTCTGAAGGACATTTGGCTAGCGCGCTTGCTTTTGGTACCTTTGGCTTCAGATTCGAATCCTGGCCGGGGCATGGATATTTGTTAGCGGCTCGGAATCCAAGTTAAACTGTAGATCCCTGTCTAATTATCCCAAAGTGTGCAAAAAATGACGGTAGAGCGACAAACCAAACCAGTGACAAAAATATGGTTTATATGCATGTACACTATACATGTTATATGCATGTATACACTGAAGTGACAAAAGTCATGGGATACCTCTTAATATCGTATCGGCCCTCCTTTCGCCCGGCGAAGTGCAGCAACTCGACGTGGCATGGACTCAACAAGTCGTTGGAAGTCTTCTGCAGGAATATTGAGCCATGCTGTCTCGATAGACGTCCATAATTGTAAAAGCGTTGATGGTGCAGGATTTTGGGCACGAACAGACCTCTCGATGATGTCCCATAAATGCTCGATGGGATTCATGTCGGGCGATTTAGGTGGCCAGATCATTCGTTGGAATTGTCCAGAATGTTCTTCAAACCAATCGCGAACAATTGTGGCCCGGTGACATGGCGCATTGTCATCCATAAAAATCCCATCGATGTTTGGGTACATGAAGTCCATGAATGGCTGCAAGTGATCTCCAAGTAGCTGAACATAAGCATTTCCAGTCAAAGTTCGGTCAAGTCGCACCAGAGGACCAAGTCCATGCCATGAAAAACAGCCCACACCATTACGGGGCCACCACCAGCTTGAACAGTGCTTTGCTGAGAGTTTGGGTCCATGGCTTAGTGGGGTCTGCGCCACACTCGAACCCTACCATCAGATCTTACCAACTGAAATCGTGACTCATCGGACCAGGCCACGGTTTTCCATTCATCTAGGGACCAACCGATATGTTCACGTGCCCACGAGAGTCGCTGCAAGCGATGTCGTTCTGTCAGTAAAGGCACTCGAGTCGGTCTTCTGCTGGAATAGCCCAAGAAAGCCAAATTTCTCCGCACAGTTCTAACAGACAAGTCCTTTGTACGTCCCACATTGATTTCTGCGGTTATTTGATGCAGCGTTGCTTGTCTGTCAGAATTTACGACTCTTTGCAGACGTCGCCGGTCTGGGTCGTTAAGTGCAGGCAGTCGACCGCTGCGCTGTCCATGGTGGGATGTTATGCCTGAAATTTCATACTCTCGGCACACTCTTGACACAGTGTATCTGGGAATGTTGAATTCCCTAACGATTTCCGAAATGGCATGACCCATGCGTCTAGCTCCAACTAACATTCCGCGTTCAATGTTTGTTAATTTCCGTCGTGCGGTCATCATCACGTCAAAACCTCTTCACAGGAATAACTTGAACAGAAATGAAAGCTCTGCGAAAGCACTGCGCATTTATGCCTGTTCTACGCGATGCTACTGCCATCTGAAAATTTGCATATTGCTATCCCATGACTTTTGTCACTTCAGTGTATATATATATATATATACAATCGTCACCATATTTGGCACAACAGCCCATGGTGGTTCAAAGCTTTCTGCGTGTGAGCAAATTTCGAAACATGATTTTTATTTGTTAGCCCTACGTCCAACCTTCTGGTTTTCCGCTATATTAGACAGGGACCTACTGTTTAAAGTGAATTCTGAACCACTGCAAACATTCACTGTGCTGTCGAGACTCGAGCCCGAAAACCTTTGGCACTAAGCACAAGAGCGCTAGTCAGTCAGCTATCAAGACTATATACCATGATATTTTATATTATTTTTTATAATCATTAAAAAATGTCTGGAAAATTTGTACTGCTTAAATACACATAACAACTCTAATTAATTATATTAAAATAATGAAAAATCTTTTTAACTCCTGTTTCGCCAAATAATTAAAAAGTGAAAAATAAATATCCTCAACAATTAATTTTATATATTAAATTTTGAAACATTCACATTCATAATTCGATTATTTTCTATTTAAATATACTTAATCCTATATTTACTTTCATATATTTCCTTCATAATACTTTGAAGTAATACTTAAGATTATATTTAACTATTAATGTAATTTAGTATTATTTATCGATAGTTAAGTCATTTTATTTGGATAAACTCGCTGGTTAAATGTAATCTTTTTTTCTTAATATTGCTGTAGTTTAATTGCAGAATATACTCAGGTTCAATTATTATGTAACATACATTATAATTTTAACGTGATAATAACTCAAAGTCTTTATAATTAGATAGTTAATTAAGAATTTATTGAATTAAGTCAGAAATTTTAATTAATTTATTAATTACTTGTTTAAATCAGGAAAACATAAATGATTATACATTTTATGCTAAAAGAATTAATGAAATCATTTAATTGAATGCCAAAAGAAATTAAAAGAAATTAAATTAAATTTCCCCATTGCATTATCAATAATGTACTCGATTAATCTCTTCATATTAGTGAAAAATTGCAAATTGTTATGCAAAATTGTTTGCATGAAAAGTCACTTTAGGTGTTAATTAGTTAACGATACTAGATTTATTCGTGTATATAATTACTAAAACATTAAAAATATTAAATTTCGAACGAAAACGACAAATATTTTGTGTATTGCTACATAGGTGTAATGATTGTTAAAATTCATTTATCCTTTTATATTCAATTGACATTGACTTAAATATTGATTTTTTATCAAAATCAGAGGGTTCATTTTCCATATAAGGAGGTTAATTTAGAAACGTTCTCAAATACTTGCATGATGACTAAGGGTGAATTATTACATTTGTTATAATAGAGAATTAATAATTTTAATATTTTTTTCAAAATAATTAGTTCGTCACGCATTTTTTTATTTCAATCATTTTGAATGAGTGACTCGAGACCCAATACTTATTTCTACTGGCGAGCAAAAAGACTAATGGTTTGAATTCTATGGTGCCGTATAAGATGTCTAATGGTTTGAATTCAATGGTGGTGCACAAGATGTCCAATGGTTTGAATTCACTGGTGGTATAGTGATGTTCAATGGTTTGAATTCACTGGTGGTATAGTAATGTTCAATGGTTTGAATTCAATGTTGATGTACACGTTGACCAATGGTTTGATTTCACAAGTGATGTCCAATTATTTGAATTCGATGGTGGTGCACAAGATGTCCAATGGTTTGAATTCACTGGTGGTATAGTGATGTTCAATGGTTTGAATTCACTGGTGGTATAGTGATGTTCAATGGCTTGAATTCACTGGTGGTATAGTGATGTTCAATGGTTTGAATTCAATGTTGATGTACACGTTGACCAATGGTTTGATTTCACAAGTGATGTCCAATTATTTGAATTCGATGGTGGTGCACAAGATGTCCAATGGTTTGAATTCACTGGTGGTATAGTGATGTTCAATGGTTTGAATTCACTGGTGGTATAGTGATGTTCAATGGTTTGAATTCAATGTTGATGTACACGTTGACCAATGGTTTGATTTCACAAGTGATGTCCAATTATTTGAATTCGATGGTGGTGCACAAGATGTCCAATAGCTTGAATTTACTAGTGGTGTGCAAGATGGCTAATGGTTTGAATTCAATTCGCTGATGGCGTACAAGATGTCCAATGGTTTAAATTCGATGATGATGTACAAGATTACCAATGATTTGAATTTACTTATGACGAGCAAGATGGCTAATGTCTTGAATTCGACAGTGGCGCACAGGTTGTAAAATAGTTTGAATTACTGGGTCATACAAGATGTCCAATGGGTTGAATTCACTGGTAGCATACAAGATGTCCAATAGTTTGAATTCACTGGTGGTATAGTGATGTTCAATGATTTGAATTCATTGGTGGTATAGTGATGTTCAATGGTTTGAATTCAATGTTGATGTACACGTTGACCAATGGTTTGATTTCACAAGTGATGTCCCATTATTTGAATTCGATGGTGGTGCACAAGATGTCCAATGGTTGGAATTCACTGGTGGTATGTTGTTCAATGGTTTGAATTCACTGGTGGTATAGTGATGTTCAATGGTTTGAATTCAATGTTGATGTACACGTTGACCAATGGTTTGATTTCACAAGTGATGTCCAATTATTTGAATTCGATGGTGGTGCACAAGATGTCCAATAGCTTGAATTTACTAGTGGAGTGCAAGATGGCTAATGGTTTGAATTAAATTCGCTGATGGCGTACAAGATGTCAATGGTTTAAATTCGATGATGATGTACAAGATTATCAATGATTTGAATTTACTTATGACGTGCAAGAGGGCTAATGTCTTGAATTCGACAGTGGCGCACAGGATGTAAAATAGTTTGAATTACTGTGTCATGCAAGATGTCCAATAGGTTGAATTCACTGGTAGCATACAAGATGTCCAATGGTTTGAATTCAATGGTGGCATGCAAGATGTCCAATGGTTTAAATTCTTTGGTGATGTAGAAGCTGTCCAATTATTTGAATTCGATGGTGATGTAGAAGATGATCAATGGTTTGAATTCGATAGTGGCGTACAAGATGTCCAATGATTAGAATTCGCTGGTGGTGCACAAAATGTCCAAGGGTTTTAATTCGACGGTGGCGTACAAGATGGCCAATGGTGCGAATTTACTGGGGCATACAAAATGTCCAATGAGTTGAATTCTATGATGACTTACAAGATGTCTAATGGTTTGAATTACTGGTGGCATTCAAGATGTTCAATTTTTTGATTTTGTTTACGATGACCAGTGTTTGAATTTGATGCGTACAAGATGACCGATTCACTGGTGGCATTCGCTTGCAGTCAATTCTTTCAAAAATGAAAAGTCAAGGTTTATTGTGAAAGCTTGTGCGAAAAAATTTTTGTGCGAATAGTTTACGTACTTTAGTATCCAGTTGGGTTAGATGATCACAAACTATTGCGACAGTTTAATCTAGTTGCAACAGTTCGCAGTGAATAGGACCTCAACAATCCCACAAACTGCAAAGCATTAACTTTTTTACGCAAATTGGCATTCGCAAGACCAAGATAGACTCATATTAATAATTAACAATATCAATTCCAACAACATCATTTGCAGAAGCTTGTTCAAGTAGTTTTCCTTAACTAATACTTAACTTCACTAGTTACCGTACTTTATCCTTTATTTTCCACATGGGCAATAAGGGTTCATTACCTACTAAAGCCCTCAGTCGTCATTAAGATCCTTTCGTCTTCCGGAGTGGGATTCATCTTGAAGCTTCGTGTTATCTAACCTGAATTTTTCAAACTATCTTTGGATCATACGCATTTAAACTTTAGATGGTTCAAAGACAAACCACAAATTTTTATGAGCTTACATCGCATTATGCCCAAGTTGGAATTGATAAAGCATAAAGAGATTAAAATTAAGTTTTTCTTGATCAATCATATACCCTTATTCCTCAAAAATAAATGATTAAAAAACCTACAATATATCAAAATTTCGAAAGGTGAAAATGCTAGCTTTCGATTAATACCAAAATTGTATAAATTGCTCAAAGTACGGCGAAATAACGAGCATTTCAATTGAAGCATCAGAAAAACGACATAACTTTCTTGCCACCCTAATATATGATCTAATAAATAAGATGAATTGAACCAATAAAAGAATAGCAGTTAACGCAAAATATTAAAAAACGAAAAACCCAAATATGTAAAATGCTTAAATATTTTCAAATCCCTTTCAAAACATTTCAACTAAAGCAGTCCACGCACAATTACGAAACACAGTGTGCTAAAATAACTAAAAAAGAAAAGCAGTTTTAAAAACAGTCAAAAAACGTCAGTGGGAATCAGGAAAAGGGAAGGAAAGCGAAATCCCGACCGCGAAATATCGGAAGTGGCATTTTGAATCCATGACGGCACATGAAGTGATTGTTTGCGACTTTCCCCGGACTTTGATGGATTGCGGAGGGAAACAGATGCCGAAAATCAGATATTGTTCTCCGAGAAATATTTCTCGGTTTTCCGTCGATGGATTTCCAATACACATCTGCGGCTGAAATCGAAGACAAATATTCCCAGCTCAGGGGGATGGCTTGAGAAATGCTTTTGGGGGAACTTAAAAATACTTCCGTGGAACTGAAAGTGACGGAAGAATGTTTGCTTCGTGTCTGAAACATCAAAAAGAGCAAAATGAATAATGGAAAAACAACAGCATCTTATATAAAAAACAATGCTCTTTTAGTAAACGTGTATTTCCCAAATTTTAGATTACTGATGTTACGAAAGAATTTTCAATGATTAAACTTCTGTTTTTTTTTAATGATAACTGTAAGATTTGCTAAATTTTTTTCGCTCTAATGTCCTTTTATTTTTGAGTACATTTTTTTTGTCACACTTTGGACTAATTAGATAGGAATCTACAGTTTAACATTGATACCGAAACACTCATAAACATCCATACCCCTTCCGCGTTTCAAACTTGAAGCACGAAACGCCAAAGCGCTAACCGATTGGCCATCAGCCCAACTCCAATGGAGAAGAAGAAGATATTTTTAGGTATCGCATTGTACATGAGTTTTACAGTTGTGTGTAATAGTAGTGCGATTTGTGTAATTTATCAAATACCAAATCCTATTCTAATATCTATCACCAAATTCTCTGTTAGATCTATCACCAAATATTATTCTAAGTTTGGTTTGGCTTGTCACTCTACGGTCATTGTTTGCCCATTTTGAGGTAATTAGACCGGGACCTACAGTTTAACGTGGAGTCCGAATCACCAACCTCCATCAGGCTAGAATGCATGCCTCAGCAAGGATTCGAAACTGACGCCTGTGGTACCGAAGACCAGAATGCTAGATAATGGGCCACTAGACCGCTGTCAAACAGGAAAATACTAACACTTCATTAGTACCAAAATTGTCTAAATTGCTCAAAGTAGGATGAAATAACGAGCATTTCAATTGAAGCATCAGTAAAATGGCATAACTTTCTTATCAACCTAGTATATGATCTAATAAATTAGATGCACTTATAAAGAAATAACAGTTAACGCAAAATATTAAAAAACGAAAACCCCAAATGTGTACAATTCTTACATATTTTCAAATCCCTTTCAAAAAATTTCAACAAAAGCGGTCCTCGCAAAATTATGAAACACAGTGTGCCAAATTAACTAAAAAGGAGAAAAAGCAGTTTAAAAAACAGTCAAAAACGTCAATGGAATCAGGAAAAAGAGAAGGAAAGGCGAAATCCCGACCGCGAAATATCGGAACTGGCATTTTGAATCCATGGCGGCGACTGAAGTGAAGTGATTGTTTTCGACTTTCCCTGGACTTTGATAGATTGCGGAGGGGAACTGATGCCGAAAATCATTGTGCCGATAGTGTTCCGCGAGAAATATTTCTCGGTTTTTCCGTCGATGGAATTCCAATACACATCTGCGGCTGAAATCGAAGACAAATATTCCCGGCTCAAGCGATGGCTTGAAAAATTGCTTTTGGGGAACTTCCGCGTAACTGAAAGTGACGGAACTATTTTTGTTTCATCTCCAAAACATCAAAAGAGCAAAATGAATGATGGAAAACAAGAGCGTCTTACATAAAAGGCAATGTTTTTTAATAAAACTTGTGCTTCCAAATTTTGATTAATAATGTTACGAAAGATCTATCAATGATTAAACTTCTGTATTTTTTAAATAACAACTGCAAGATTTGCTAAGTTTGGTTTGTCGCTCTACGGTAATTTTGTGCACATTTTGTTCTAAAAAATTCCGAAGGGATTAATAGATTCTGAACCACTATTACTGCTACAAAAGCCGAGTTGCCACTTTGAGAATGATGTGGGTGAGAAGAAGTCTGATTCAGCTCTGTGAAGCTCTACAGTCATATGAGGCCGGGACCTAAAGTGGATTCTGAACCACTGACATACATGCCGACACCAGGATTCAAACCTGAACTCTGGTAAAAAGACCAGCGTGCTAACCGATTGGCCATCAGGACCCCGCCAATGAAGATCAAGAAGATATTGTTAGGCATCACTTTGTACATAAGATTACAGTTGTGTTTAATATACCAAATCTATTCTAATATCTATTACAAAATTCTCTGTTAGGATCCATCACCAAATATTATTCTAAGTTTGGTTTGGCCTGTCGCTCCACGGTCATTTTTTGCACACTTTGGGGTAATTAGACTGAGATCTACAGTTTAACGTGGAGTCAAGCCATCAACCTCCATCAGGCTCGAATCCACGCCTTAGCCAGATTCGAAACTGAAGCCTGTGTTACCAAAGCCAGAACTCTAGCCAATTGGCCACTAGACCGCTATCAAAACGGGAAAATACTAACACTTCATTAGTACCAAAATTGTATAAATTGCTCAAAGTACGGCGAAATAACGAGCATTTCAATTGAAGCATCAGAAAAATCGACATAACTTTCTTCACACCCTAACATATGATCTAATAAATAAGATTAATTGAACCAATAAAAGAATAGCAGTTAACCCAAAATATTAAAAAACGAAAAACCCCAAATATATAAAAGGCTTAAATATTTTCAAATCCCTTTCAAAACATTTCAACTAAAGCCGTCCACGCAAAATTATGAAACACAGTGTGCTTAAATAACCAAAAAAAAAAAAGATGAGAAGCAGTTTTAAAAACAGTCAAAAACGTCAATGGGAATCAGAAAAAGAGAAGGAAAGGCGAAATCCCGACCGCGAAATATCGGAAGTGGCATTTTGAATCCATGACGGCGACTGAAGTGAAGTGATTGTTTTCGACTTTCCCCGGACTTTGATGGTTGCGGAGGGGAACAGACGCCGAAAATCAGATAGTGTTCCCCGAGAAATATTTCTCCGTTTCCGTCGATGGAATTCCAATACACATCTGCGGCTGAAATTGAAGACAAATATTCCCGGCTCAGAGGATGGCTTGAGAAATTGTTTTGGGGGAACTTAAAAATACTTCCGCGTAACTGAAAGTGACGGAAGAATTTTTGTTTCGAGAGCAAAACGAATAATGGAAAAAAAAAAAGAGCGTCTTACATAAAAAGCAATGTTTTTTAATAAATGTGCTTTCCCAAATTTTGATTATTAATGTTACGAAAGATCTTTCAATGGTTAAACTTATGTATTTTTTAATGACAACTGTAAGATTTCCTAGGATTGTTTTGTAGCTCTTCGGTCATTTTTTTGCACACTTTTCAGTAATTTGACCGTGATGAACAGTTTAATGTGGATTCCGAACCACTTACAAACATCCATGCCCCATCAGGATTCGAATCTGAAGCATATGGTACCAAAGGACAGAGCGCTAACCGATTGACCACCAGGCCACGACCAATGTAAAAGAAGTTACTTTTAGGCATCACATTGTACATGAGGTTTACAGTTATGTGTAATATACTAAATACCAAATCCTATTCTAATATCTTTTACCAAATTCTCTGTTAGGATCCATCATCGAATACTATTCTAGATTTGGTTTGTATTGGTTTGTCGCTCTACAGTCATCTTGTGCACACTTTAGGCTAATTAGACCGGGACCTACAGTTTACAAAAGACAAGAATGCTTGGCAATTGGCCCCTAAACAGGCTATCAAAACGGAAATACTAACACTTGATTAGTACCAAAAATGTCTAAATCGCACAAAGTACGCCGAAATAACGAGCATTTCAATTGAAGCATCAGAAAAACGACATAACTTTCTTACCAAGAAAATAATAACATGAATTTAATCAATTAAAAAAAATAACAATTAACGCAAAATACTAAAAAACGGAAAATCTAAATGTGTTCATCAGGTCACAGCCAATGAAGAAGATATTTTTAAGCATCACATTGTACACGAGGTTTAAAGTTGGGTGAAATATACGAAATCCAATTCTAATATCTATTACAAAATTTTCTGTTAGAGTTCTATCATCAAATACTCTTCTAGGTTTGGTTTGGTTTGTCACTCTACAGACATTTTTTGCACACTTTAGGCTAATTAGACCAGTACCTATAGTTTAATGTGGTTGTCGAACCACTCACAAGCATCTATATCACCGCCGGGATCCGAACCAGAAACCTGTGGTACCGAAGGTCAGAACGCTAGCCAATTGTCCACTAGGCCGCTGTTAAAACGTGGAAATACTAGCTTTTGATTAATACCAAAATTGTCTAAATCGTAAAAGATCGACGAAATAATGAACATTTCAATTGGAGCATCAGAAAAACGACATAAATTTCTTACCAACCTAATATATGATCTAATAAATAATATTCATTTATAAAGAAATAGCAGTTAACGCAAAATATTAAAAAACGAAAACTTCAAATACTTCAAAACTTCAAGTTCTTACATATTTCTAAATCCCTTTTCAAACATTTCAACTAAAGCAGTCCTCGCAAAATTATGAAACACAGCGGGCTAAAATAACTAAAAAAAGAAAAGCAGTTTTAAAAAAACAGTCCAAAACGTCAATGGGAATCGGGAAAAGGAAGGAAAGGCGAAATCCCGACCGCGAAATATCGGAAGTGGCATTTTGAATCCATGACGGCAACTGAAGTGAAGTGATTGTTTTCGACTTTCCCGGGGACTTTGATGGATTGCGGAGGGGAACAGATGCCGAAAATCAGATATTGTTCCCGGGGAAATATTTCTTGGTTTCCCGTCGATGGAATTCCAATACACATCTGCGGCTGAAATCGAAGACAAATATTCCCGACTTGAGGAATTGTTTTGGGAACTTAAAAATACTTCCGCGGAACTGAAAGTGACGGAAGAATTTTTGTTTCGTCTCTGAAACATCAAAAGAGCAAAATGAATAATGGAAAATCAAGAGCGTCTTACATAAAAAGCAATGTTTTTTAATAAATGTGTATTTCCCAGATTTGGATTAATAATGTTTACGAAAAATCTTTCGACGTCTAAACAGTTCCTGTATTTTTTAATAACAACTGTAAGATGTCTTGGTCTGATGGCCGAGTGACTAAGGCTCAATGCCAGAGGCTGCGGGTGGATTCCCAGTGGTGTCATGGATGGTCGTTCGGAATCCACTTTAAACTAAAGGTCCCGGTCTAATATGACTATAGAGCGTTGGGCGTAGAACTAACAACCCTGTACCGTAAAAAGAAAACATCTCTTTTTCAGTAATCTTCCAGTAGGCAGACGGCCTTGTCCACCATGGGGCTGTTGCGCCAATGATGATGATGAAGATGTGCTAAAAAGTATTGTTGTCATTATTTTTCTATGGCAAGCACTTTAAACCTGAGTCACTGGTTTCATATCGACAGATATGCAGCAGATTCAGTGTTATTTAGAATGCTCACCTACATTTTTTATGATCTGGCACTCCCCAAATGCATGTTACGAACAAGACATTCCTTTCTGGGAGGAATTTTATGGGTAATGATATCTTTTTATTTGCGTGTCATAAAGAAACAAACCCGGAAAACTTTCCCCATGTAGCTTTACTATCGATGAGTGACACTTTACACCCATTGTCAAAACAGCAATCGAGTCTCCTCGTTTCTGAAATAGGGCTGCAGTTGATGATGTCAGAGGATTATAATTTAAGCCTTTTTGTATGCTAACGTGACTGATTCGTTGCCACTATGCAACGAATCAGTCACATTGCAGCTCACTATTTCAAAAGGCATCTACAGAGATGGAATGTGTAGCATTTATTCTCTTTTCCTCGAGCTCAAAGGAAGGATAATCCAGCATTCTGATTTATCGTCCCCACCTCTGTATAAGCACAGAACTTTAGTCATTGTAGTACGCTTTGTTAATAAGGTTTTGAACCTACCTCTATCAGTTCTGAAGCACAAGCACTATTCACCAAGCCACTCCGGCATTTTGTTATTGATAAATATCATTTGTATTAAATAATATGCAACCCAACGATAATTTGTGAGTTGAAAGGGCAGGACTCGAATTAGACTGCTGCGTATGTTGCTGTAACTGTTTTCAAAAAGGAGGAGACTCGCTGATTATTTTAATAACATGTGTAAATATGTCGTGTCGGCAATGAACAAAATATTAGAAACATTTAAATGTTACTATACATTTATTAAATAATACCAAATGTTATCCATATGACACCCAAATTCGGGCTAGTTGCCCCGGGAAGCCTCCCTATTCATCGACGATTATTTGTGGTATATTTTAGTGGATCCTCACTGTAGCATATTTTTCTCACGTGAAGAATTTTGGCATTTCATTCCCAAGAGAGGAATGTATGTTATTTGACAAGTATAAAATTATAGCCCATCACTCAAATTTGACAGCAGACAAGCAGTGTTATGTGTAGTTATATTACATGCGGTTAGTGTTTTGTACTCATGAAAACAACTTGCCACTCAAATCTGATAGCAGATATTTGGTATCATGCATAATGTGACTCGTAAAATTAGAAAATGGCTTTGCGAACTTCACATGTCTCAAAGCCTACAAATTTAATATAAACTATATACCATGAGTTGTTCCATCGTGATGGGCGATAAACCACAAGCTGAGAAAATGTCTACTCAATAAAACATGACGGAAGCTGACTCCCCTCCCTCTTGACCGATTGTCTTAAAAGAAGATTTTTTGTGATTCAGGGAGAGAGCTCTGCAACGAGTGGGTCGGAACACAGAACATTTGGTAATACCAAACATTTTAACACAGGATATTTGGTAATACCAAATTAATAAAAAACCAAACGAAAAAATTAATGTTTTCCGAGGAATCAATTGATGGATTTTGCGATTAGATTTGAAATTTTTTTGTATCATTTAAAATTTCTGACGATTGTTTTCAACTAAGGATTTCAGTAATCTAATCCTCGTTCTAAATCAAACAAACTCTTATTAAATAAATATACTTAATTTTACTGCGTGCGTATAGTAAAAGAGCTAAAAATGTATTGATTTTTCCCATATATATCATATGAAAAAAGCATATTCCATATTAAAAATCAAGTAGTTCATATTCCATAACCATTAACAGAATAAGAGTGACGAAAATGAGTACACTATCAAAGTCGTAAAATATTTCTTCTCGGCCCTACTATTATGGAGCCCTGGCTTAGAAGTGAATCCTTCCACGAATATACAATTATATGTTAAATGTTAAATATTGTATGTCTACAATTATATGTGCGTGATATTTATGCATGTGTAAATAAAGCTGTAGGTTTTCTAACCTGTGCCTCCAGTATCTCAACCAAACATAACCCAGTTACAATCTAGCTGCCCAACCTGCACACTACATCTCTTATTAAACAAATATATTTAATTTACTGCTTGCATATCAAGCAAGAGCTAGAAATTTACGGTTTTCCTACATAGATTGTTCAGAAAAAAAAGCATATTCTATATTAAAAATGAAGTATTTCATATTCTACAGCCATTAACAGAATAAGAATGACGAAAATGAGTACAATATCATAGTCGTAAAAATATTTCTTCGCGGCCCTACTTTTATAGAGCCTTGGGGTGTGCCACTTGAAAACTGAATCAGCTTCATCTAATCAACATTTGCCTCACCTGTTCTCCCCGGGCTATATAAAATATCAGAATAACTCATTGGATTCTGCGAGAAATATCTGTGGAATATAGATCCACCCTCATAAAGTTGGCTATCTTAGATGAGATATACTTTTTCTATCTATCTTTGCAGCTTTCTTATAACATGAAATTGTTCTTTTCATGTTAAAGTCAAATTGATTTTGATAAAAGATTCTAGAGCTCTTGCACATTTCTTTTTTTTCGATCATGTATAGATCGCATTATTTCTCCGAAATTCTCCATTATTAAATAGCATTCGCATATTTGTTCAAAATGATTACTATATTTATTCAGTTTTTTTTTTTTTTTGAAATTTTCAACAACTGTGCAATAATTTATATATACTAAATAAGATTTGATTACCATACTTTAATTCACATATTAATCTTTTATGAATTAAAATTACAATTACTTTTCTCAGAAAACTTCAAAAAAAAATTAACTAAATTTTTTTTTATTCTCGAAAACAGAAATTATAAAAAATTTGAATTTTTACTCAATTACCATTAAAATGTAAAACAAATGGCAACAAAAATAGCTTAACAAATCGAGTAGAATGTAGCATTTTTTCTCACGGGAAGAATTTTGGCATTTCATCCTCATTAGAGAGGAATGTGTGCTATTTGACAAGTATATAATAAGAAACCATCACTCAAATGTGACAGCTGACGAGCAGTGTTGTGAGTAGTTATATTACATGCAATGAGTGTTTTGTACTAGTGAGAGCGACCTCTCACTCAGATCTGATAGCAGATATTCGGTATCTTGTATAAATAATTAATATTTATATATAGGAATTAATTTTTAGTTTAATAAATAAATAGGAAAATTAAAATTTTAAAATTCATGCTACTTGTGCCCACCACTAAAATTCAGTAAAATATCCAGGCAATAATATGAATAAATATTATATCCATAATAGTAATAATAGGAATAATTATTATATATATATATATATACAGGAATAAATATTCACAATACTCCAATAGCAAGGATAAAGCAACGAGAATTAAAACCGATTTCAGCGGCAACGCACGCCGCTGGTGAACATTAGGGCGGAGGTTAAACCATTGTCGGCTTTGTTGTATACACTATTTCAAAAACGAGAGATAATGCCTCAGGTGTTCAGCGTTTCACTGCGTTATTCGACTACCTGGTGGGAGTTTTTCGGGTTTTCCCATGCGATACACTCAATCAGTGTTTATACTAATGGGAACAACCTACCAAATCAAATCTGTAGCAGATATTCGGGTATCTTGTATGTAATGAGAAATGAGGAAGAAATTAGCGAATGTCTGTGGTGAACCCCCCAGGTCTGGGGTAATAATCTTCACAGATTAAATATGGATAGTCAATTATAACCATGAGTTACTCCATCGTGATGGGTGATAGATCATGAGCAGAGAAATGTCTACCCCAATGAGAAGTAAGGAAGCTGGATCTCCTCTTGATGGATTGTCTTAAAAGGCAGTTTGGTGAAGAATATAGTTCTGCTGCTAGTCGACCAGAGGGGTACTCGTTTTTTCCGAAGTGATTGAACAGCCTAGAGTTTCAATCACGTATCCAAAGTGAGCCTCTTGTGGTTTTGTGAAATCCCGCCTTGTGATAATTAAAGTCTGCCGCAGACCAGAAATTGGTTTTGACGTAGATCCTGAGAACTCTGAAAAATCTCCGACTTTGAGGAACAGCACGTGTGATAATATTTAAGTATTTTTTATTTTTATTTCTTGTATATATTTTCCTTTAGTTCTTATTTGTATATAAGTATGTATAAATATAATGCTTATAATAAAAACTTTAAAGAGTGCCTGAAAGCTTCAATGACGGAAAGAGGCTTCTTCTTGAAGCTTGAAACACATGGGTCTTAGTATAGGCCCAGATTGTTACAAGAATTTATTTTATCATTAAATGAAGTACCAGAAGTTATTGGATTATATATTACACAGAAACTTCCACTTTGTAATTCCAGGAAAATTTTTTGATATAGGGAAATGGTTTGTTACAGAATGTATCCTCACGATATGAAATTATATTTATTAATACTTTTGCCGGGCTAATATAAAATAGAAAAGAAAATAAAGCAAATGGCGCTTTTGGCATAAGCCAAATAAATTGTTTAAAAATTTTTAAATTATAAATGTTTTTTTTACAGAATATTTGGGTGGCAGCTAAATAAATTAATAAAATCCATAAAGAAAAAGCAATGCTTCCGGACAAATTCACCCAGATTGCATTAGATTCAAATTTTTCGTGTGCTTGATTTTAGCCTCTCTGATCGTTTTCAACCACAAATTTGTAATATAATCCCCGTTCTAAATCAAACCCTCTTATTAAAATTACCTCCAATTAACTAATCTCTCTTATTATTTCTAGAATACCTGTCAAATCCTCACGTGATTTATGACCAAATTTTCAACAAATTAGCTAAAGATATACTACCTAGCAATATACAGTGTAATTGACGGATAAAATTTCTTTATATGTTCCTGAAAAACCATTGTGCGCACGCCAATTACCTTCTATAGAAAATTTTTTTTTAAATGGTCTAATTTATTCTCGATAACCCAAAAACATTTGTCTTCAGGAGTATAGATGCTCTTTTTCTTTCTAATGCAGCTGGCAAACACTTAGATGTTCAGCTTTGGTCTTGAATGCCCTAAGGCAAGTGCACAGACATTATCTTTGCATTACCCAGGGGGCGCTGTGTAACTTGAAGATAGACCAGACGCGGGAGCAACAATAATGCCCCCTGAAACAGCGTTTGTTGCGAAGGAGCACCCGTAGGTAGAAGTCTGACGACCTTGCTCCGGTAATGCTCCTACAGTCATATGAGACCGGGACCTACGGCTTAAAGTGGATTCCTTACTACTAACATCCATGCAACCGTCAACTGAACCCGAAACATGTGGTACCGAGCGCCAGGAGCGCTAGCCGCTCGACCATTCAGACCCAGTTTTATATGAATATCTTATTAATAATGCAATAACCATAATTATTGTTATTTTGAAAAAATTCGAAATAAAAAGGATTACAAAATTAAAAATATATATAAATGTATTAAAATAGACTTTGTGTATAAATACCTTATTTTTAATATACATAACATGTACATCTGCATTACTGAGTAAATATGAAATCTTTTAAAAATTAAATTTCGAGCTTTAATTCTTTAATCAATCTAACTGAATAGAATGTAGATGAACTAAGATAATATATTTCCAGCGCATTTTCTTCAAAAAGAGATGAATAAAAAATAAACCTATCTAATTCAATAACCATTTTGACTTCTACAACTATTCAATTGAGATAAATTAATAAACTTTTCTTTATAAGCTCAACAATCAATACACAACAAGACAAACTTTACTTTGTTACTTTTCCACTTGCTTTGGGCTGCAACTTAACATGTCTGCACGAATATAGTTTAATACACGCAAATTGAATATTTTACCATTCTCGATAAGTGAGGTCATAAAAGCCATACATTAATACATATCTACCTAGAATTGAGTACCTCTTTCCAAAATATGACAAGACAAATGTCGAGGATGCAGATGTAATATGACATCATTCATAAAAGGTTAAAAAAAAACCTCTCTGGACATGAATATGGGTGAGACTGCCTCAATGAATATCACCCGAATCTTTACTTAGAAAAACAGATGAATAAAAAATATAAACCAATCTCGCGTCCAAAAAAATTTTGATTTCTTTCTAAATCCAAATCAGATAAATAAGTGAAAAAAATTAAATAATTTATAGCACTTAGGGCTAATTTTAGATTTTAATTCCGAAGTAAGATATGACCCACAATCTCTAGCAGGAAATTGACTTTCCACAAACCACTTTGTTACAAGGGGAAATATCCATCTCTAACTTGTCACGCACGTAATTTTGTCATTTCTGGATGACTTTGAAAGTGCCCAAACGACGAGGGAGGGGATAGAAAAGTAAAAAAAAAGGAAAAAAAATGCTAAAAATGTATGCCGGTCTAGCTGGAAATCTTGTTTGGTAATTTTCCCTAAAAGCATTCCGAGTCATTTATCTAAAAAATTTTTGTTTTTATATATTTTTTCTTATTAGACGAAATTTGGCACGGTTTGTAGTCAGTTGGTAAAAAGTTGAGTCTTCAGTACAGTGTATAGTGTTGGCGATCGACGGTTATACCTGGCAAACACGGATTGTACAATTTATTTTTTTGAGTTATTACCATAGACTGTTGTTTTCTTTTGTGTACCTGCGAATAGATTATAGCAACGTCACGATTATGTTTAAACACGAAGGGACTAGTGTGTGAAATAGCGTGGATGGAGAATTTATGACTCGTCGCATAATGCCCGCCTTGAGTAATGAATGTGCTCTCTTTTTATTGAAAATTTAGATTAAGGCATTCATATTTTAACAATTTTATCGACAGAGCGTTGAATATTGCCATTATTGAAATTCGTTCAGTGAAAAGTGAAGGTTATTTGAGGAGTCTTTGCGACTAAATCGGATTTCCTTTCAAATATCTTTGGATATAAAAAAATGGCATTCATAAAGGCCTTTTCTCTGAAATATATGCTTTAAAGGTGAGTAGAAAATAAATAAACTATGGTGGTTGATTTTTGAGCAATATCTTTTTATATTTAAACATTTTTTGCACTAAAATTTTTAAATCAAGAATATTTTTAGTTTAAATATTAAATTTCGCGCATATTAAAAACTGAATAAAATGTATATGAGATTATTATAAAAACTACTTTAGTCTTACAATATTTAAGGTAGTAATCATTTAATTCCTTCTTTTTAAACCTTCTTTAATCGGGAAAGAATGTTACTCTAAAAATATTATTCTTTTTAAATTATTAAACCAAATCTAATATTTTCTTCGGTGTATTTTGTATCAGTAAATTATAGATAAAAAACAACAATTTTTAGTTAATATTTGTGTCTAAAATTAAAATACTTTGAATGCTGAAGCAGAAAATTCTTTTCACTTAATTGTAAAATACAGTTCCATTTAAACAAAATACAAATATTATACATAAATGTGGGATATATTTTACGATGCATAATCCAAAACATGCCGAACTATTATATATTAATTATCTATGCTTTGTGAAACATCTAGTTTTAAATAGTATCCTTATTGAACAGAAGTCAAAGCTCGAAAAGTCCTATTTACATCACTGTAAAAAAAATAGCAATATTAATATTTTTGTTCATAAAATCGATAATTTTTACCAATAAACTGTTTAGATTTCCACAAAGGCAATGATTTCATTTAGCAAAAATTTGATATAAATAAGCAAAATATACATAAAATAAAATTTTTTTCCATGTGAGGTAATATTCGAATATGACTTGATTTCAGTTTGATAAAAATTAATCGTAATCAACTTCTCTTAATCTACAATTTATTGTAAACTTCTTCTCCTTCTTCATGAATTTTAAGATTTCAGAAATTAATGTCATTAAAAACATAAATCAGAATCCGTAAATTAATTTTAGTGAATAATTAAAGCTTTCATTAACACTGATGATGATTTAAGTGCTGTAATTAGTCGGTTTCTAATTAAAAGAGAACACATTTATCACACGTGGAAACAAGCCTTTTAATTCAACATTGATAAAATTAAAATGGATTACTTTTTAAAACTGCTCAGCATTGATATTTAATTGGTTTATTGTGAAATTCAGTCGTATTAACAGCTGTATTTTTCTAATTGGTTATCTTTTTATAGATTAAAGTGCAGTTCATGAAAATAATTAGAAATCTGATGTATTAGAATACTTCAATTAAATCTATATTTCAAAGTAAAAAATTAATCATTAAATGATGAAAAGAATTGAGTAATTGTGAGTTGATATATTAGACCTTGGTTTTTTTTTTAGTCTTAAGTTTTTTTTTTATCAACTCATAAAAAAAAGAAATTTAATATTGTGAGTGCATTCTTCGTATATTTAACATTAGATGGATCAGTTTTAAACCTTGTTTGGGTTGCCTTCAAAAATAAAATCATCTTCGGCCATACATGTCATGTATGTATAAACATATAGATAGGATTGATTAATTTAGAATTAGTTTCCAACAAAAAAAAAAAGTTGGTAAATAATTTACAAGCTATTGATAATATGTTGCTGCCGCCTCGATTTTTTTTAAAGCATTAAATAGGTAAGGAATTTTAATAATTGAAATTATAAAATTTATATATATATATATCCCACTACAAAACGTACAACACCATTCCACTTTCCCGATAGGGTTAAAATTAGTTAAAATTGTAGTAGTTTTAAAAAAAATCCAGACATTAAAGTATTCATTCATAAAGAGTTAGGGCATAATATGAGGGAGAATTATTTTTCCTAATGCAGATGGCAATGCAAGTCCAGATGTAAGGATCTTTTACGCCATAAGCAATGACTGCACCGCTGTTACTCATTTAGCACTACTCGGGGGTGCGTGTACCTTGAAGACCTGCTACGTACGCGAGTAGCACTATCCCACAACGCTCTACGATCATATTAGACTGAAATCTACGATTTTAAGTGGATTCCGAACCACTACAAACATCCATGGCACAGCCGGAACTCAAACCCAAAACCTGTAGTGCCAAACGCCAGCCATTCAGCCGTCAGACACCTATGAAATTAAGTGTAGATGGACCAATTTAACAAATATTTCCAGCCACTTTTCTTCGAAAAAGAGATGAATAAAATATAAACATATCTCATCCAACAAATTTTTTAAGTTCTACTTCAATTCAAATGAGATAAATGAACAAAAAATTGTCTTTATTCAGCTCAACAATTCATGACACAACAAAACAAACATTACTTTGTTATTGTTCCTTTTAGTGACGACAACTTAATGCAGCTGCACGAAATATAGTTTAATGCACTCAAATTGAATATTTTACCATTCTCAATAAGTAAAGTCATAACATCAAGTGTATGCATATCTTCCTAGAATTGCGTACCTCTTCCCAAAATATGACAAGACAGATGTTTGATGGCAGACGTAATATGACATCATTCATAAAAGGTTAAAAATAACTCTTTGGAAATGAATAAGGGTGAGACTGTCTCGACGAATATGACAAAAATCTTTTTTAGAAAAACAGATGAATAAAATATAAGCCAATCTATCATCCAAGAAAAATTGGATTTCTTTCTAAACCAAATCAGATAAATAAGTGAAAAAATTAAATAATTTATAGCACTTAGGGCTAATTTTTAGATTTTAATTCCGTAGTAAATAAGACATGACCCCACGATCTCTAGCAAAAATTTACTTTTCCGCAGACCACTTTGTTACAAGGGAAATATCCATCTCTAACTTGTCATGCACGTGATTTGTCATTTCTGGATGACTTTGGAAGGTGCCCAAGACGAGAGGGAGGGGATAGTGAAATAAAAATTAAAAATAAAAAAAAATGCATGCCGGTCTAGCTGTAATCTTGTCTGGTAATTTTCCCCAAAAGCCTTTGAGTCATTTATCTAAAAAATTTATTATTATTTTTTATATATTTTCTTATTAGACCAAATTTGGCACGGTTCGTAGTCAAACCAATTGGTGAAAGTTGAGTTTCCAGTACAGTATGATGTTGGCGATCGACGGTTATGCCTGGCAATACGGATTGCAAATTTATTCTTTGAGTTATTGCCATAGATTGTTGTTGTTATTGCCATAGATTTTTGTAACCTGCGAATTTGATTATAGCAACGTCACGATTATGTTTAAACACGAAGGCACTAGCGTGTGAAATAGCGTGGTTGAGAATTTATGAATCGTGACATAATGCCCGCCTTTTGTAATGAATGTGCTCTCCTTTTTATTGAAAATTTAGATTAAAGGCATTCATATTTTAACAATTTTATCGACAGAGCGTTGTCTTTTGCCATTATTGAAATTCGTTCAGTGGGAAAGTGAAGGTTATTTGGGGAGTGTTTGTGAATAAATTGGATTTCATTTCAAATATTTTTGAAGATAAAAGAAAAAAAATGCATTTATAAAGGCCTTTTCTGTTGAAATATATGTTTTAAAGGTGAGTAGAAAATAAATCATAACGGTTGATTTCGACATAGCATGTTTTTAATGTAAATATTTTTGCATTGAAAATTGTAAATGGAAAAATATTTTAATTTTATAAAGATATACAATGAAAGTTCGTCATTATAAAAATATATACTTTCAATTTAATATAAATACCTTACTGTTAATGTGATATCCATCATTATTGTTATTTTGAAACAAATCGAAATAGAAATGATTAAAAATTAAAATATATATAAATGCATTAAAATAGACTTGATGAATAAATATCTTATATTAATATAATGACATATACACATGCATTATTTAATAAATATAAAATCTTTTAAAAATTAAATTTCGCCCATTTAATTCCTTAATAAATCTAACTGAATATAATGTTGATAGACTAAAATAATATATTTCCAGCGCATTTTCTTCAAACAAGAGATGAATAAAATATAAACATACCTCATTCAAAACCTTTTTTAAGTTATACTTCAATTCAAATAAGATAAATTAACAAAATTTCTTTTTATTCAACTTAACAATTCATTACACAACGAGACCAACTTTACTTTGTTACTTTTCTACTTCCTTTTTGTGACCACAGCTTAATACAGCTGCACGAAATATAGTTTAATGCACGCAAATTGAATATATTACCATTCTCGATAAGTGAGGTCATACAAGTCAGGATATGCATATCTTCCTAGAATTGGGTACCACTTTACAAAAAATGACAAGACAGATGTCTGATGGCGGACGTAATATGACATCATTCATGAAAGGTTAAAAAAAAATCTTTGGAAATGGATAAGAATGAGACTGTCTCGACGAATATCACCAGAATCTTTACCTAGAAAAACAAATGAATAAAAATATAAATAAATCTCCCATCCAAAGAAAAATTCAATTTCTTTCTAAATCCAAATCAGATAAGTAAGTGAAAAAATTAAATAATTTACAGCACTTAGGGCTAATTTTTAGATTTTAATTCCGAAGTAAGATGTGACCCCACAATCTCTAGCAGGAAATTTACTTTTCCGCAGACCACTTTGTTACAAAGGAAATATCCATCTCTAACTTGTCACTCACGTGATTTGTCATTTCTGGATGACTTTGGAAGGTGCCCAAGATGAGAGGGAAGGAATAGAAAAATAAAAAAGGAAAAAAAATACTAAAAAATGCATGCCGGTCTAGCTGTAATCTTGTCTGGTAATTTTCCTAAAAGCCTTTGAGTCATTTATCTAAAAAAAATTTTATTTTTTTCTGTATTTTCTTATTAGACCAAATTTGGCACGGTTCGTAGTCAAACCAATTGGTAAAAGTTGTGCCTTCAGTATGGTGTTGGCGATCGACGGTTATACCTGGCAACACAGATTGTACAATTTATTCTTTGAGTTATTGCCATAGATTGTGGTTTTCCTTTTTGTATCCTTCGAATTAGATTATAGCAAAAGTCACGATTTTGTTTAAACACGAAGGGACTAGTGTGTGAAATAGCGTGGATGGAGAATTTATGAATCGTGACATAATGCCCGCCTTTTTGTAATGAATGTGCTCTCCTTTTTTATTGAAAATTTAGATTAAGGTATTTATATTTTAACAATTTCGGACGGACAAATCAACGGAGCGTTGCCTTTTGCCATTATTGAAATTCGTTCAGTGGGAAAGTGAAGGTTATTTGGGGGAGTGTTTGCGACTAAATTGAATTTCCTTTCAAATATTTTTGGAGATAAAAGAAAAAAAATGCATTTATAAAGGCCTTTTCTCTTGAAATATATGTTTTAAAGGTGAGTAGAAAAAAATAAATCTTGATGGTTGATTTCTCCATAATACAGTTTTATAATTTTACATTTTTTGCATTGAAATTTGCTAATGAAAAAATATTTTAATTTAATAAAGGTATAGATTTAAAGTTCACCATTATAAAAATTTATACCTTAAGTTTTATATGAATACCTCACTAATAATGCGATATCCATAATTTTTGTTATTTTAAAACAAATTTTAAAAAGTGATTAAAAATTTAAATATATATAGATGTATTAAAACAGACTTTGTGAATAAATGTCTTATATTGATATACATAACAGGTACACCTGCTTTATTGAATATAAAATCTTTAAAAATTAATTTTCGCGCATTTTATTCTTTAATAAATTTAACTGCATAGAATGTAAATCGACTAAAATATTATATTTCCAGCGAATTTTCTTCGAAAAAGTGATAAATAAAATATAAACATATCTCATCAAAAAATTTTTAAGTTCTACTTCAATTCAAATACACAAGATAAATTAACAAAACCTGACTTTATGCAGCTCAATAATCCATCCCACAACGAGACAAACTTTACTTTGTTGCTGTTCCACTTCCCTTTTGTGACGACAACTTAACGCGGCTGCACGAAATATAATTAAATGCACGCAAATTGAATAATTTACCATTCTCGATAAGTGAGGTAATAAAAGTCATACAGTAATACATATCTTCCTAGAATTGGGTACCACTTTCCAAGATATGACAAAACAGATGTTTGATGGCAGACGTAATATGATATTATTCATAAAAGGTTAAAAAAATCTTCATAAATGAATATGAGTGAGACTGTCTCAACGAATATCACCAGAAACTTTACTTAGAAAAACAGATGAATAAAATATAAACCAATCTCTCATCTAAAAAAAAATTTAATTTCTTTCTAAATCCAAATCAGATAAATAAATGAAAAAAATTAAATAATTTATAGCACTTAGGGCTAATTTTAGATTTCAATTCCGAAGTAAGATATGACCCCACGATCTCTAGCAGGAAATTTATTTTCCGCAGACCACTTTGTTACAAGGGAAATATCCATCTCTAACTTGTCACGCACGTGATTTGTCATTTCTGGATAACTTTGGAAGGTGCCCAAGAAGAGAGGGAGGATACTGAAATAAAAAATTAAAAAAAAAAATACTAAAAAAATGCATGCCGGTCTAGCTGTGATCTTGTCTGGTAATTTTCCCTAAAAGCCTTTGAGCCATTTATCTAAAATCTTTTTTAATATATTTTTTATATATATTAGACCAAATTTGGCACGGTTCGTAGTCAAACCAATTGGTAAAAAGTTGAGTCTCCAGTACAGTATGGTGTTGGTGATCGACGGTTATACTTGGCAACACGGATTGTACAATTTATTCTGAGTTATTGCCATAGATTGCTGTTTTCTTTTTTTTTGTAACCTGCGAATTAGATTATAGCAACGTCACGATTATATTTAAACACGAAGGGACTAGTGTGTGAAATAGCGTGGATGGAGAATTTATGAATCGTGACATAATGCCCGCCTTGAGTAATGAATGTGCTCTCCTTTTTATTGAAAATTTAGATGTAGGTATTCATATTTGAACAATTTTATCGACAGAGCGTTGCCTTTTGCCATTATTGAAATTCGTTCAGTGGGAAAGTGAATGTTATTTGAGGGGAGTGTTAGCGACTAAATTGGATTTCCTTTCAAATATTTTTGGAGATAAAAAGAAAAAAATGTCTTTTCTTTTGAAATATATGTTTTAAAGGTGAGTAGAAAATAAATAAATCATAGTGGTTGGTTTCGGCTCAATATTTTGTATATTTAAATATTTTTACATCGAACTTTTTGAATGAAACATATTTTTAGTTTTTTAAACATAGAATAATATTCAATTAAATTTCCCCATTATTGAAATAGATAAATTTAATATGAATACCTTACCAATATTGCGATATCAATAATTATTGTTATTTCGAAACAAAATTAAATAAAAATGATTACGAAATTAAAATATACATAAACGTATTAAAATATACTTTATGAATAACTGAATAAATGTCTTATTTTAGTATACGTAACATGCATGCTTTAAATTTAAAAACTAAATTTAGATTATTTAATTCCTTAATAAATATAATTGGATGAAAAAAAATAGATATTTAAATAAAAATTACTTTAAGCTTAAAATATTTCCTTCTTTTAAGCCTTTTTTTTTTTTAAATAATTTTATTCTAAAAACATTATTATTTTTAAATTATTAAACTAACTCCAATGTTTTGTTCGGTTTTTTTTATCAGTAAATTATGGATAAAAAAAAAAAACAAATTTTAATTTAATTGCTGTGCCCAAAATTAAAATACTCTGAACGCTAAAGCAGAAAATTCTTTTACTTAATTTTATAATACCTCTCCCTATAAGACATAGAAATATTTATACTTTAAAATACAAACATTATACATAAATGTGGAATCTATTTTTTAGAATACATTATTCAAAACGTACTGAACTACTATATATTAATTATCTATGCTCTTCATAACCATTTAGTCTTAAATATTATCAATAGAGATTTGACATCTATTAAATAAGATGACAAATCTCTATTGACATAAGTGTAAAAGAAATTGGAATTTTGATATATTTTTTATTACATTCATGTCCATAAATTAAGGATAATGAAGTTCAGGCAAAGAAAAGAGACAGAAGCAAAACAAATTTGACTTATTTGTAAAAAGTCTATTTATTAAACAAAAGGTAAAAGAGCAAAAAAAGATGCTATATGTTTGACATAATTAATAAAAATTGCGATTTTTACTCCCTGGAGCAAATTTCAAAAAAGAACCTATTTACAAAAAACAGTATAACATGGTTAGATGATGGTTAATATGGAGTATGTCTCCCGGACGATGCAATACAGGCCTTACAACGCCTAGGCATGCTGAGTATCAAATTATCAATCTGATCTTGGGGAATATTACACCACTCATCAAGCAATGCCTTCCGAAGTTCCGGTTGACAGATGGGAGGGGGTTGACGGGCTGCAATCCGTCGGCCAAGCATATCCCACACATGCTCTATTGGATTCAAGTCCGGTGAGTATGCTGGCCAATCCATACGGGTGATATCCACCAATTGAAGGCATTCGTCTACAATGTTTGCACGGTGAGGACGGGCGTTGTCATCCATAAACAGAAATTCAGCACCCTGGCGCCCCGAAGCAACCGTACATGTTGTTCCAGAATGACATCCCGATAGATGTGGCCTGTCATCGTTACACTCTGAACATGCATGTCAGTTCTGGAACCAAGAATAATTCCTCCCCAAATAAGCCATCCTGCACCACCGTAACGGTGTCGTTCAATGGTGTTCTCTTGGTGGTAACGGTTACCTGGCGCTCTCCATATGAAAATCCGGCGAGAATCGGCCAGCAAACCAAACCTGGACAGGTCGGAAAACATCACACAAGACCACTGCTGCGGTGTCCACAATGCATGCTCTCTACTCCAGGTTAATCGCAGGCGACAGTGAATTGCGGTAAGTGGAACACATCTGACAGGCCTACGAGCATATAAACCAATGTGCCCTAAGCGTCGGTACACGGTCTGCATTGAAACTGTCGTACCGGTAGCTGAAGAGAGCTGACGAGACAGGTCTGAGGCTGTGCTCCGTCTGTTTCTTTTGGCAGTAACTGCTAAATACCGGTCCTCATTCGGCGTTGTAACTCGGGGGGGAGGACCTGTGCTGTAACATCTACTCACATTACTATCATCTTGGAATTGTCTCCAAAGCCTGGCGATGACACTCTTGGCGATTCCAAGTTCCTTGGATACTTCCAGCTGGGTACGTCCACATTCCAGTCGTCCGATAATTCTACCACGTAAAAATCATCCAAATGCTTCCTTTGTGCCATAACTATGCGGTTATTGCTCTGAAAGGCTTTTAAAGCGCTTGTGAACAACTTTACTTCTTTGCCACCATTCCTTGTATATTCCTCTTATACTCTCGTCATTGTGACGTACTATCCGCGCCATCTGGTGGTTTCCTGTAATTTGCATATTCTTCTTCAAGATGTGTGTGATAATTCTACAGGTGAAATTTTTATTTTAGAGTACAATTTCTGTGTGATTCTGAATTACCCTTAATTTATGGACATGAGTATTATTATTTGCTTAAAATCGATAATTTATACCAATAAACTATTTGCATTTCACCAAAGGCAATAATTTCATTTAGCAAAAATTTGATATAAATAAACAAATATACATAAAATAAAATTTCCCACATGAGATAATATTCGAATTTTGGTTGATTTGAATTTAATCGTCAATCGTAATCGTCTCCTTAATCTCTTTTTTTATTCTAATGCAGCTGGCAAACACTTAGACAGCTTGATGTTGGATGCCTTAAGGCAAGCGCTGCACAGACGTTACTCACTTTGCATTACCCAGGGGGAGCGTAACTTGAAGATAAGCCACGGAGGTGGAGTAACAATGCCCCCGCAACTCTCTACGATCCTATTAGACCGGGACCTACAGCTTAAAGTGGATTCCGAACCACTACTAACATCCATGGCACCGCCGGGACACGAACCCGAAACCTGTGGTACCGAGTGCCAGAGCGCTAGCCACTCGGCCATTCAGGCCCCAAATAAACAAATATACATAAAATAAAATTTTCCATATGAGATAATATTCGAATTTTGGTTGATTTGAATTTAATCATTAATCGTAATCATCTCCTTAATCTACATTTCATTATAAACTTCTCCTTCTTCATTAATTCTAAGATTTCAGAAATTAATGTCATTAAGCATAAATTAGAATCCTGTAAATTAATTTTAGTGAATAATTAAAGCTTTCATTAACACTGGTGATGATTTAAGTGCTGTAATTAGTCGGTTTGTAATTATAAGACAGAACACATTTATCACGAGAAAACAAGGCTTTTAATTCAACATTGATAAAATTAAATAGATTACCTTTCGAAACTGCTCAGCATCTGATAATATTTAATTGTTTCATTTATGAAATTCCAACCCTATTAGCAGCTACGTTTTTCTCTAATCGGTTATGTTTTATAAATTAAAAGTGCAGTTCATAAAAATAATTAGAAATCTGATGCATTAGAATAATTTAATTAAATCTATATTTCAAAAATAAAGAACTGATTAATAAATGGTGAAAGAATTGTGTAATTGTGGGCGTATATTAAATCTTGATTTTGCTTTTAAGCATTAAGGATAGTTTTTTTTTTTTTAGCAACACATGAAAAAAGAAATTTATTTTAATACTTGGGAGTGCATGCTTCGTATATTTATCATTAGATGGGTTAATTTTTAATCTTGTTCGGGCCGCGTTCGAAAATAAAATCATCTTCGATAGTACATTATATAAAAAATATATTAAATTGATATATATATATATATATATATATATATATATATAAATTTATATATTATTATTAGTTTAAAAAAATCAATAAATAATTTACATGTTATTGACAAAATATTGCAGCAGCCTCTATTTTATTAAAGCGTTAAGTAGGAGTTTCAATCCTTAAAATTATAAAATTCATATATTTGTATATATATATATAAATGTTTCCCTCTACAAAAAAATGTACAACAACATTCCACTCTCTCACGATGCTAATTAACAAAAAACCTGCATAGAGTAATAATTTATCCCAGTCAGATACAACACAGGTAGGTTTATTACGGCCATTAATTCTATCCTGCCAGATAAAAAAAAAAAATTTGCGTAATCGGTCAACCAATCACTCGCCTAGTGATCACAAATAGCGACAATGTTTTAACTGAATATCTACTTTCTTAACTGCAATATCAATTCATTTTTCTTTAGACCTCTACCTTACTGGTTCTAAAAGTTATGTTGCTCCATGTTATCGGAATGCGTCGTTAGATGTATCTTTGATTTATATTCAGTCAACCAACGAGCAGAAATAGCATGGTTTATAAATTATTGCGCGGACGTATTCCTTGATAAAACTATCCTCAGGATGTTATAATTGATTTTTTTTTGTTTAATAATTTCTTTCAGATTTTACGAAATTCAAGTCTTGTAATTGTGTATTCTGTACAATTTTTTGTGTTCTTTTTTTTTTGATCTTTTGATTTTTGTGTTTACTAAATAATTTTCAGTTTCGCTGCTGCAATTTATGCGTACTTCGGATTTTAAACAATTTCTTCTTTTTTAAAGGAATGAATATGATGCATTTCGAAGAATGCTAAGATGGTTTTGTTATATAATTTGTGTGTAGCGAATACCTGTAATTAGCTTTTGGTGTGCAAATTGGTCATGTTTCTAATTCACTCCTTTGATATTTGTGTTCTATATATATATATAATGTTAGAAAACTCGGAAATTCCCACCAGGTAGTTCGATTAACGAGGCAAGATTCTGAACATACAAAAGTCTATCGTGTCTCGTTTTTTTTTGAAATAGTGTCTACAAAAAGTCGCGAAGTGGATTGAACCTCCGCCCTAATGCTCAACAGCAATGTGCGTTGCCACTGAGCCACGAGTTTCGCTCGTTTATTTTTTTTTTTTTTTTATTCTTGTTAATTTAATATCTTTTTCGATCTCCACATGAATATACATATATGAACAGCAGTGAATTATTATGCTCAAAATAGGATGCGGAACATGTTTATTCACATTTATATATATAAATGTGAATAAACATGTTCCAATTTTGAAACATGAATAACATGACGGCCAAGATGAATAAACATGTTGGTCGAAAAGTAATGTGGCATTCTAAATTACATTAATTTAAGTCCATATAAATTTTAGAATCTGATTTCGAAAATTTTTTAAACTTAATATTACGTTCGTCATTTTACATAACATTAAGTTTTTAATTTTATATTCATTTTCATAATTTATATTAAATTTGCAAAACCATGTTCTTTGAGTTTAGGCTCTATGGAACTGATGCAGTAGAAATTGAAAATTTTGCACAGTGTATCCAATATATATTTTTTTTTTTCTTCTAATGCAGCTGGCAACAAACCGTGATCTTTCGCCATATGGGCTGCACCGATGTTACTCACTTGGCATTACCCAAGGGGCGCGTGTAACTTGATGGTAAGCCACGGACGCGCTCTACGATCCTGTTAGGACCGGGACGTACGGCTTAAAGTGGATTCCGAACCACTACAAACACCCATGGACAAAAGCCGGGATATGAACCCGATACCGAACGCCAGAGCGCTAGCCATTCGGCCATCAGGCCCCCATGTATCCAATATCTATAGATTAAAATTTAGTATCATGTTGGGTTAAAATTTCGGAGAATGGAGTTTTAGTCCTGAAGATGAACGGAGAAGTGGTTGGGCCAATGCAGGTTGATAATGAGGATTTGAAAACACTGGTAGAATCAGAATCTCATATAACAACTAAAAAAATGACACCACTGTGCATAAATTAGAACGTCTAAAATTGACAGGAAAGGTTTCTTCAGCTAGTGTTCATGTGCCACATGCGCTTACATCTCAAAACAAGTAATATAAAAAAAAAAAAAAATTAAAGTCATTTCCTACTTTTTCTCACTATATTGCAGAAAGTCCTTTTATAAATAATTTTCATTCATTTTTTTAAGTTTATCTGGTGCCATCTATTGGTAGAAACATGCAACTTAAACCTAAAAATATTAAAATTAATTAATTAAATTTAGTTACTGAATTAATGTTTGAAAAAACTGTATTAACATCAAGTGTCATCCGCTACAAGTTTAAAAATTGTATTTGAACTTGAGTGGATGAATAAAAAGTATTTTATGAACGATTGAAAATTTGAACAAGATATATATATAGAGAGAGTGAGCTAATAGAAGGAACTGAATAATAAGCTACAAGAAAATATTCACACACTAGTCACTAGAAGTTTTATTGAAGAAGAGTTTAAAATTAGACTTTGAAAAATCCAAACAAAAAAAGAAAAACCCAAACAAAAATATAGTTATAATATAAAACAATCTAATCGGACCTGCGCATAATAGAATTAATAGAATTTTTAATTAATACAATCATAAATCTAGAAAAGTTCAATATGATATTCATTTGAAGTAGAATAACACAAAACTAACCGAAATAAATAAAAGATTTCTTTCTAGATTTTACAATATCTGACGTGTCAAAAGCTTGTTATGTTATGTTAATTTTTCTTTGAAGCGTTGATGATTAAAATGAGTTCAGACTTGAGATTATGTATGAGGCAGTTTTAAGTCATTCAGATTGTTTCTAGAAATCTGACAAACATATAAAAATATCTGTCCCAATTTAAGTTGCCATTTCACTTGATATAATTTTTTATCTGATAAAGTTTGCCAAATCAAGACTGAAAAATATTGAAATATAAAAAATTGAAAGATGCATATAACTGTACTAAATATTATTAAATGGTTATGGAAAACATTAGATATTTTAAAAATGCGTTGACTTAATACATAATATATAAATTGTTAATATTTAACACGAATAATTTCAATAAGTAATTTGTAATATAAATCTTTTAGATCCTAAAAAAAAAAGACTTAAAAACAATAACTCTGTTTTATTTATTCTAATTTCAAAGTTTATTTTATTTTATTTTTTTGTTTATATATTTGTTATTATTATTATTATTGTTTTACAAAAATAATAATTTTGATAGCAATAATAATATTAATAATAAAAGTAATAATAATAAATATAAAATAAAATAAAAACAAATATTTAATGAATTAAATATTTTTATTTTATCGATTTTTTTTTTTTTTTTTTGTATAAGTTGTTGGTTTTTAAATAAAATAAAAATAATGTCGTTGTTTTTAAATAAAATAATATATAAATTTATGTTTGCTTGTAGAAAATAATATTTTGATTTCATTGACATTATTTCTAAATTGCACATTTTAATATTCTTGTAATCTTTATAAATGAAATTGGGTTTTTTTTTCTGTTTAATGAGCTGGTGTAAAAATTAAAATTAAATTAAAAAATTTTTTTAATGTGACTAATGAATCTTCTATAAAAAATTGTTCTTTTTCTTTTTTTACTTTATACAAATCACAGTTTTCAACAGAGTCTTCAAATGTGGCGTGTACATAGGTTATGGCCTTACGTAAGCCCGCAGAGTACTATAAAACTGAGATTCTACCTCTTCCAGCTCTTTAATTTCCTCCTTATTATTTAAATAAAGCCCTTATTTTCTTAGCCACCAGATGGCAGCACTTAAATTGTTATGATTAAAAATGAGTTAGATAATTTACAGCATTAGTTTTTATTCTATTTTTTTTTAAACTAAAACTATAATCTTCTTAAAAATAAATGCCAACAGATCAAAGATGAAATAATTATTGAAATTACTGTTTTATTTAAAGCAAATTATTTAAAATCACAGCCCTTTAACTCTCCATAAATATTTTTTTCTCCATAAAATTTACCTTAACTGAAGGAGGTGTTGCGGAAAGCTGATATACCCCAAATAATTTGATTAGCCATTTCATCTCACTTTTGTAAATTAGTATTTTTAATTTATTTTTAATTTTTAATAAAATTCAAGTGAAGTTGCACTTTTATCAACACATAAATCAGAGCTACAAAATTTACAAATGTAAAGAAGTGTAGAATATTTTAAAAATATAAATGCTTATTATAATTTATTACACAGTTTTGAATATTCGTAAAAAATGTATTCACTAATTCAATGTTTTATGAATAGTAAACTTTCAATTTAATACTTTTTTTTTTAAAATTTTATATTACGATAGACGAAATTATCGTTTCCTGTTTTATATTCTTTTTAATAATCTTTTATTTTTCCTATTTATATAGAAATCTAGTTTTTTGAAAATTATATATATTATTCAATTTTCTTCTATTAAACTTTTAAAAATTAAATTTAAAAAAAAAAAAAAAAAAAGAAAAAAACTAAGACACTACATGCAAGGTTTTTAAAAAATTAAAAAAAGCTTTTATTTATTGCTGCATTGTTTTACTTAAAATTTAAATTAAAATTTTAAATTTAATTTTAAAATTTTAAAATTTTTATAAATTTCAAATTTTTTTCTAAATACATTTTTAATTACATCAAACTAAAAAAATACATGAAATATGTAAATTTATTAAAAGCCTTTTCAACTCACAAGTTCTTTATTAATTATTTCAGAATAAGTTGCCGTAACGTAGTTACTTATAACTTTCTAAATTTACTAAATATGACAACAGATGGCAGCACTGCAATATCTCTGAAAAGGTTTTTAATTTTACATTTAGATGTATAAATATAAAATAATTTATAGATTTATTATTAAAGTATTTTTTCCTTTAACTTTACTCATTAACTACTTATAGATATAAAATTAGCTATGACATTTATAATATAATATTATTAATATCTGTTGTCATCCAATCAGTATAAGAACAACTCAACAATTGATTTACATCTTGGAAACTAAATTGTTTGTTGTGGTTAATACGTATTTCACTGAAGTCCTTGAATTTTATAATTTTCTTAAATTAATTTTAGTTGCAAAAATAATTATTATTATATGTTGTTATTCTTCTTCTACGACAAATTTTCTGACAATTTAAGAACTGAATAACTATTGCCGTTTCTTCTGATATAACTAGAATCATTTGCTTTGTTTACACATGTTTATGCATTGATTGAATTTCATCTTAATAATTTAATTGTTTATTAGTATCAGGTAACTGTAAGTGTAAAAATGGAATCTGAAGAACCTGATTCAAATATATCAAACACATTGGACATTTCTGACAGTTATAGAGATTTTCAAGTATTTCGAGTTAAACGTAAAATTCGTACTATCTCAAATTTATTATTTCCTAAAGCATCTGCTCAAAAGTAAGATATTCAGTAGAATGTGTGCATATGTATTTATGTTTAACTTTTTGTCACATATATCAATAATGCACTATACTTTAAGTATTTGGAATTCACCAAAGTAGTGCATCATAATTATAATTTTTCAGTATTGTGCTCATAGAATATTATTTTATTTTCTAGATTTCAATTTCTTTATAATTTATAAACTGAGCAGCATTTATAAAATATAACACATTATCTCTAATTAAAAACACTTATTTTATATCAAGATATATTGCATTACACTTTAAATGTATTATTTTGAATGTAGCTTTAAGATGTTTGTATTTAAATTACTTTAATCACTATGTATAATATGTTATTTTATTTATAAGAACAGCTATATGACCTAGTATGAAGCAAATTCATCTAGAAATATGAAATAAGTTTTAATATTAATTTTTAAATAAAAATGTTTTGCTTTGGTCAACTAGACAAACCATACTATAAATAAAACTAATTTTATAGATTATGTGATTTTTACTATTGCTTTTTTTTATATTCATAGTTGTTGGCCTCTTGTTTATAATAACAAAAATAAAATAAAATAACAATATACATAATATTACATTGTAGAACAACTTTTTTGTTGATTTTTTTCTTCTTCTAACTATCTGCAAGTCTGCTTAGATGACTCATTATAAGGGCTATTTACTGCTGTCAGTTATTGTAATTTGCATACTTTTTTTTTATAAATTTTTTTCTCCTTGACATGTGGCCTACTGTAGATTGAGAATTGTTTAAGTTTTATTTTTGCCATTTGTTTTGTATAAACATCTTTTATAATTACATATTGTGTACAATTACTAATTCTTTTAAATCAAGAATGCTGTTTGCAACTTGCTAATTATCTAAGTTATTAATTTATTTATTTAATATTTTCAAAGTATTTATACATACCTGTATATATATATATATATATATATATAGGGTTTATCTACACTATATAATATAAACAGTTATTTGTTGATGTTGAATCAGTTGCCCCTCTTTTTACATGACTCTTTCATCGATTGATTATAAAATAAAGCTTTGACATCTTTTGTTTACATGCCCAAATTGCCCCATTCATGCCCATCATTCTGTATTGTTAAATTTCGAAAATATATTATTTAAACCTGAATAATTTTTATAATGTTTATGAATTAGATATTTCAGATTTTCAATGCAAAGTAATTGATTTATGATATGGAATTATATTATTTTGCAATTTTCTTTCTGTACAGCAAAAATTATTTATAAACATTTTTTTACTTACTGATTTAATATATCCTCAATGTTCTTCGAAATAATATTATTGGCTTATCATGTTCGATTTTGTAGCAAATTTTAAACTAATTGTTTTCACAATATTAATTCATAGCAGATTATACCTATCAAATGCTAAAATCTTTTATTTTATGTCCTGTATTTTATCACTTTAAACATTTTCGAGCTAACTGGCATCCTACATAATAACAAATAGATATATTATAATTTTAAAAGGAAAATTAAAGCCTTAAAAAGTTTATCTGTAAATGTGCAGTCTTTGGTGTATTCCTTGCAAAATCGATAATGAAATCGTACTCTATGGGTTAAGTACTTTATAGATTATAAATGCTGAAATCTTAAATGATAACAGATTTGCTTTTCTCTTGGAGGCTAGGGTTACACATTAATTTATTAATAAAAAAAAAAAAATGCTTTTTAATTATGTTTAATTTATGCTCCTAAACACAATTTTTTTTTTTCAGATTCGTAAACGAAGACATCCAGTATTAATCACTAAATACAATCGCAAACCCAGCTACCAGAAATTTCTTCGATATAATCATGCAATGCCTCTCTACAATACTTCAGATTTGAATATTTCACAAAGGTGTCCTTGTCCTTCAAAAGAAGATATATCTCAAAACTCTGAATTTTGTAAACGAGAAATCACAACTATACATGAGGAAGTATACCAGTGCACCAAACCAAATCACAATCGTGTCACAAAAGCTAAAGGATACCAAGAAAAGGTAGCATCACTAACAGCTGTTGTAAGTAGATTACAAAAAATGTGCCTTGAGAAACCTGAAATGCTTCAAAATAATCTTCCAGATGAAACAATAATTCGTTTCAAGGCAATTCACATCAAGTAACATGTTAAATTTGTGTGTTGAATGACTATTTTTGAATGTTTCACTGCCATCAACATACTAGTTAATGATGAGAGACATTCCATATTGTGTTTTTATATCTTTTAATGCTGTATAAATGCTGTAGTTAATATGTAACTTTTAGCCATGGCTAGTAAGTTCTAAATTGTTTTTTTCTTAGATATTACAACATTAATTGTATAATTTTGAATGCATTAAAATTATTAAACAGCTCCTAGAAATAAATTGAACAGTTGATTTTTTTAAATTATAAATAATTGGAAGTTCTTAAATATTTTGCTATAATTTGAAAGCCACATAAAATTAATATTTCTGAAACTTACTTTTTCTAGTGTGTATGTTTTAAATTCTGTTTATTATAGAAGTTATATTTAATTCCTTTTTTTCCCCAAAATTTGATGAGTTTTAAAAATTTTTCAGATTTATGTTGGTATACATATTTATGTACGCTAGGAAATTTTAATTAAAAACCAATTAAATTTTATTTGTTTTATCCATTCAAACTTGCACAAAATTTAAGAACAGAAATTTTGAATTTTTATTATCTCTAAAATATTATTATGAAAAATATCTTTTGTATCCAATTTCAAGTAATTTTGTTAGTGACATTGTAAAAAATCTTGTTGATTTACGAGGAAGGTGAAACACTTTGTGCATTTCTCTTTTATACTCAGGAAATATTGATAATTGTTAAGTAACTGGGAAATCTTTGTTCCAAATGCACCTCCTCCCCACCCCTAATGATTTTCCCCATGTCAGTCTAATGGTTTTTCTGGAAATTTCCTCTCCCTTTGCATTTTTTATGGGTTTTAAGTTTCTCCCTGCTTTTCTCCATTTCTGTTACTAGAATTTACAACATGGGAACAGATATAAAAGGCTCACTTTTTACTCAGATTTCTTTTCCGATTAAATGCTAGTTCTGTGTTTAAAAATGCTGATATTTAAAAGTTTATTTTAGATAATTTTGATAATTTTTAAATTCTAATATTAAAAACTTACAAGAAGACATTGCATAATTCTCCAATTTATTGATAAATTAGATATAGAGGACATTTTAATTTTTAGATTCTAATATTTTAAACTTATACCTGTAACCCATGAATTATTACATGATAACACTTCATCAAAATAAATACAGATCCATTAACTCATTTAAATGTCTTATTGATTTTTAAGAACATTTACGTATAATTTTTTAATGAATCAATGCAGATGCTAAATGAAAATTAAATAATTTAGACTTAATACACTAAAAATATTCATAAATAATTTATTAGATTTAATTAAATGTACAGATAAGAAATATCAGTCAATGCAGTTGCTAAATGATTATGAAATTTGGCTTAACACACAAATATTCAAATTTGATATTAAATATAATAAATATAAAAAAAACTTATAATCAAATTATAAAAGTAAGTTTATATTAACAAATAAATGGACCCAACGTAAAATTAAAGGAAACAAACAACGAACACCTTCAATGGTCAAAAACATGTAAAAAAAAAAAAAAGCAGTTTCTGCAGCAACATTAACAGACCCAGTTGAATTGATAATCACCATTTGGTGATTGCTAACTTTTTTGCAGGGGGCAGACATTTGGAACATAGAGTCCCCAGATCTTCAATAATATGCCTTTGAGCTACTATAGCAATAGTATACATTTGAAAACTAATATATATAATTCATATATATATATATATATATGTCTTGATGTTTGCCTTATCCATAACGCATTTCACTACCAATTTCTAAGCATCTGAGGAATCCATGATTATTTTTATTTAATTAGTTATATTTAGTTTATTATATGACTTTATAATTAAGTGGGTAAACAGAAATAAAATAAAGAACAAAAAAAAAAAAAAAAAATTTAACATAAATTATGATTATGTGCAAGAGCAACTAAATTTCCTGGGGTTTTTTTTTATTTAAGATTTTATTTTTCTTCAAAATCTAAGATTATTCCTCAATATTTGTAGGTGTAATAATTCTTCGAAATTGATGAAAATTGTAATTTTTCATGGATTCTTTTATGAACTTTAAATGTGATGATTTTTAAGTGCCTTCATTTATACTCCTTATACAAAACAAATTCTAATGTACATAGAGATCTTTAGATTAACACCACTAGTAACCATGTGGATCCTTCATGACATAGGAGACAGTTCTATCAAATAAGGAAAAACATGTGCAATACTGAAGAAAAAATTAATTTGATTGTATTGGCTTAACAACCTCTCTAATATTTTTAGGTTTTATTTTGAAAGTCATAGGTAGTTATAGATTTTCTTTCATTTTTCATTTAATAAACTTTTTCATTTATATGAAAAAGTTTACAAAGATATGTCAATTTGCTAAATTTTCATTATTTAGGTAGTTATAGATTTTCCATTTCATAATACTCATTTAATTCTAAATTTTCATTATTTAGAAATAGATTTCCATTTCAATACTCATTTCATAATACTCATTCTAAATTTTCATTATTTAGGTAGTTATAGATTTTCCATTTCATTTTTCATTTAATAAACTTTTTCATTTATATGAAAAAGTTTATTTATTGTCAATGTTGTCAGTTTCTAGGATATGTCAATCTTGCTCATTTTAATATACCATCTGCAAATATTTTATAATTCTGAAGTTGGTACAATAATAAAGATTTAAAAAATTATCTTACTTAAATTTGTTAAAAAATTTGTCTGTTTGCATGTTGATTAGTTCAAGCTATACTATTCAGGCCATTTTTAGATATAATAGCAAAAATAATTTGCTGAATAAATCTGAAAATTATTTTATGGTTTGAAAATCAGAAAGAAAAAAATCATACAAAGGTGACTGTGTTCTGAAATTTCAGACATTTACAACAGTTTGATACTATCTTTTTTACTTTACTTATTCCAAAAATGCTTGCTTTTCGATTTAAAAATATGCTTAAAAATTTCATAGGATTTCTGTAAGCAGTGGTAATATTCAACAGACGCTTTCTTATAAAGCATACTTGTTTGGTATCTCAGCTAAGCATGCTTTAATTGAAAGATATTTATGTTAAATGCTAAAAGGAGATTTTATATTAAATGTAAGACATATATTGTATCAACTACAACAGTTCATCAACAAATTTTTTGCAGAACGAGTCTTAATTTGTTCTGTGCACAGTTTCAGAAAATTTGATGCATAGTTCAGGAAATTTCAGTAATGCCTACAATCACACTTATACACAATCATATAAATTATCAATCTTTTTATCTCACATAGGATTGAAACTTAGTGAAACAATTTGCAACAAATCATCAAAAGATGTAAAATTCAAAATCATTTGTGAATTAATATAATAAGGATTCTGTAGCATCCATTATTTATCATGCCAGAGCATTTATTGAAGGTTAAAAAAATTCAATCTTTTTGCTGATTTGGCTGTAAAATGAAAATTTATACTTCAGTAATTCTTTACAATTACACTTTCCATTCCATAATTAAATGTTCTCATTATTATTAATTATGTTTAATTTTTCAATGTTTGTCTTGTGTTTGCTATGAAATTATTTAAATTAAATAGGAAGATAGGTTTTTTAAGTAAGTTTTTTTGCTAAATATTTACGAGATACAGAATACTTATTTAATTTTTGAATTATGTAGTTATGTTTTAATTGTGTGCCATTTCTTTGTTTTTCTTAAATTTATTATCAGATATTTTTATGCTTATATCTATTATTTCAATTCTCGTTTCTATTATTTTCAAATGATATATTATACACTTGTGTATGGTTTTAGAAATTATTTCTATAAATTTTTTTTTCTCATTTTGTTTTTTAATGTAGTTTTGACAGTCTGTTACAAAATCATATAAAAAAAATAATTCTCATTAAAATATACTCATTATAGTAAACTATTATAGTTTTTTTTTTTTTTCTTACCATGAATATGATTTAAAATTATGTACTAAATATTGTTTGTATAATAACAGTAATTTATAATTGAAATAAAAAAATTGTAATTGTTAAGCAGGAACATTGTAACAGTTTTAAAGAAATATGTAAATAAAATAGAAAACTCACCTTCACAATTAAATAACTAGGCAAACATTATTTTTAATATAAAAGAAATTCCAATTATACTAAAAAGCTTTGAATTATGTCCACTTAACCTAAAAACTGTTACTATCTTTTAGATATTATATTAAAGTTAGTCAACATTTTTGATTTCTAAAAATTAAATATTAATAATTCCGCAGCAGTTATCTATCAGATTAGCTGAAAAAATTTTATTTCACAGTGTAATTTATGTCTGTGTAAAATACTTGGAGATACATAGGATACCCTCTGGACACTTTTGGTGTGCTAAGTTTTAAATTTATCTTTTAATATTTGCATGCTTTATTTCTTTTCTGGTGTTTGGTTTATATATTTATATGCTATTTTTAATTTTTGTTATTGAATAGGAATCTTATCACATTTATATTTTGTGCTTTTTTAGAGTCTGTGTGTTTTCTATTCGATATTAAATAATTTTTGCATATCTTAATCAAATTAGATATTTATTTTTTGTTTTCACTTAAAGCTAGTTTAAATGCAACTATATTTCACATTTGCATTTTTATTATATAAAATAATGTGTTATTAATTATTCTTGTGTTATTCATGAGGAGTTATTTCCATTTATTTTAAAATTCATAAGGTTCACTCTATGTCTTGTTATTGTAAAGTGTTTGTAAATTGTTTTATATTAAAACTGCCATTTTTTATATTCTTGTATTTTCAATAAATATCAATATATGTATTTTTATCTTAAATTTCTTTGATAATTATATAGTTGTGATTTACTGTGAATAATATGAAAAAAAGACTATTCCAATACAAAGTTTATAAAGAGGTATAAATCTGCTTTAAATGTTTTTTTTCTTTTCTAATTTGCATTATATTGTTTTTAGTTCTACAATAATAATATTTATTGCAGAAGGCATTAGAATTTAGTCTCTTACATTGTTTACTAAATATTCTTTTAAATTTACTAATTAATATGTAGTAAAATTGCATGTATCTAATTAACTTTTGAGAAGTTTTCACCTTTTTTTTTCGTTATTTAAAACAATGTTAAAATTTTTTTTAAATTTTGGTATAACTTTCATAGTTTCCGTCTTGATTCAGAAAAAAATTCAAAATTTATTATTTACCATTATTTTTTTCAATAATGCTTTTATTAAATAATATTCAACAGAATAATTGAATCACCTACATTATCAATTACCAAAATGTTGCACTTACCTAAAATATCATATATTATTTATTAATTATTAAGTCATAAATACTTCTTAAAATTATAAAAACGGGAAGGTCCAATGTTTGTTTATTGTTTTTGTTTGTTTTTCTGCTATTATTTTTAAATTAAAATTATGCATTTAAAAAGTTTGGTTCTCCCTAAATTTCTTTTGTAATCACCTGATTTAAAAACAACAAAAAAAATTAATTATTCTTTTTATGTAAATAAAATTAACTTTTACAATGAACAAAATGGACCATTTTATTTTCAATTTTTATACAGTTATTTTAGATATTTGATTTAATTTTTGTAAGTAAATGAAACAATAAATATTGCTTTATTTGTATTTCCTCTGTTTTTCTTATTGAGCAATATGTAAGTTTCATGTGGGACATATGTTTTTTCTATAACAAGATTCAAGAATTACTTTCTTATTGGTGCTGCTAAGTATATGCCGTGAATGTTTTTATATGCATAGTATTGGGTCGAATGAATTTTATTTTTCACCATTGTAATATATTGTGAATAATGACTTTCCAATGCAATAATTTTACATATTTAATAAGCTAGATGCTTTTATTTAAATAAGAAATATGCAATAAATCGTCGATGGTTGGCAAGGAAAGGCTAGAATCCCTAGTCTGACAAAATTTCTTAACACTATTGAAACATTTTATGATACTACATGTATTTAAATCATTTCAAGTGTATCAAAAATTTTTGAATAAATTATAAAGATATTCTGGTTATTTTATTCAATATATCGAAATAAATGTTTAAATTTTGGACTTATTTATTATATTATATTTAAGTTATTGTGTTAAATATTGAAAAAAATTTTATATTATTTTAATAATTTGTAAAGGATTGATTTAGATTTTTAAACTGATTCCGGTATGTTTTTTTTATCATTATATTGAAAGACTCATTTTTAATTGTTTTTTTTTTTTTTTTTTTTTAAAACTTCTTGTATTTCAGATTTTCTTTTTCCATTTGTTTAAATTTCTAATTTTTATTTGTCATTATTTTAAAATATTTGTTGTGAAATGTAATGCTATTTTTTATTAAAATAAAATTTTATGATATTTCGTTTCTTTTATTAGTTCTAATAACATCATAAAAATAAAGTATATGATTAGTAAGTTAAATACTATAAACCTTTAATTATGCATTTTTTATAGTAAAATAATTTATGGAATTGTTCATAATGCAAATTGTAAAAGCATTTACATAACTATAATCTGTCAATTGTGCTGCCATCTGTATTTCTTATATTGAACTTTTAACTTCATTTTAAGAAATTCACCAGAACATTTTGATATTTATAAGTCAATTTGTACATCGTATCTAGCAAAAATTCCTCTTAATATGTTTAATATAAACTACATTTAAACAATTCTGAGTTTTTATTTAATAATTGGAATTTTTTTAAAAGGAATTATAAAAATATAAAATCTGATAAAATTGTTTTGCAATATATAAAACATTTAATTTTTAATTTGTTAAGCTGAAATGTAAACCCTGTTTCATGTTTAACTTGTGATGTATTTTAAAAAATAATACAAAATTCAATTGTGAATTATCATTACTTTTTGAAAGGGATAATAAATTGTAGTATAAATAGAATTTATTTAAAAATGTAAGTGATTGAGGTGGACATTCTTTTATATTTAACATTTTTAAGAAAGTAAATAATATTTTCCAGTAATTAAACAAACAAAATTTTTTTCAAATTACTTTGAGGCTTTTAAATAAATCATCCGATCAAAATTACTACTTTATTAATTTATTTATGTCTTAGTATATTATTATTATTTATTCATTTTAAATAATAAAAGATTAAATATTTTGAATTTCATATTATATCAATGCAATATTGAAAACTTCGATAACATATTCACAGATAAATATTCAATGGAAAATATTTTTTAAGATAGTATAATTCCGATTCTATTTTTATGAAATATTAAATAAACTTTTAAAAATCACTGTCTTATAATATAATTTATTGTTATATCAAATGCTATTAATATTAAAATTGGAATTTTTTTTTTTACGAAATTATTTCTTTAGATAAACCAAAAAAGACTTAATTTTTTAAAATAATTTTAGTAGCATTTTTTTTTAAATTCATAATTAATACTTTTAATAAAATTTATTTCTTAAATTAAATAAATCCATCGCAGTATACAGTTTACATAGAGTTATGGGAGAAACGTTTTCTTTATTATTCGAATAAATTTTTTAGTTTTCTTTTCTTAAATATATTAAGAATTCTATTACTAGGATTCCATTAAAATCGATTTTGTTGTATTAGACTGCAATACTATAAAGAAAGCATATGGCAACATGAAATATAAAGTAAAAGCATGATAAAGTATGCTGATAAAAAAATGCATTGCATGTGCACATTTGCAGGCAGGTTAAACAGAGTTGCACTTGCTTGCAATATATTTTTTTAGTTTAATCTATCATATTTAACTTTTTATAATATATTTTATTTGCCACATGCTATTTTTTTTTTTTTTTTCAAATTGTAGTTTAATTCAGAAATATTATTAAGCTATCTTTTCTACTGCTTTTAAAACAAAAGAGATTTTTTTGTGTAAAAATTGTTTTGATTAAAAAGTTACGTTTATGTAGGAAACATGCCACAATATGATAGAAATTTATCATGATTTGGTTTGTCGCTCTACGGTCATCTTGTGCACACGAGGGCTAATTAGACCGGGACCTACAGCTAAATATGGATTCGAACCATCAACAAACATCCATGCCACTGCCGGGATTCAAACCTGAAGCCTGTGATACCAAAGGACAGAGCGCTAGCCATTTGGCCACCAAACCGCAGAAATTGATCATGAGAGAATCGCAACATACTGAGACTGCAGATTATTGTTCGGTAAAATTGCTGATTGCGTCTACCCTGCCGCAATCAAAACATTGCCCTGAGAATCAGCAGTCAATGGGTTCAGAGAATCGGACACAATGAATTGCAGCATTTCAACAGGGTCATTTCCCTTCCTTGTGGCCGTTAGCCACACGGCATGACCTTATCTTAAGATGTAAAGTCTAAGTCAAACGGGGTATCCCCAAATGCAATGAAATAAAGTATGCCACATTATGAATTGTTTCGCCTGCCATTTACTCTACAGTCCAGAATTCTCCAATTCACACATTAGAACTCAAAATTGGTTAATGATTCTGCAAGTTTGTCTGACTTAAGATCAATGCCTTGCTTATTTTGTACAATATTGGAAAACAAAACAGAATATCAATAAGGATCAATGAAATTCAAGTAGTACAATCTTGGAATACAGAGGATAATACATTAAAAAAATACGACAAAATATGGTTATATTTATCAGTTAACTAAAAAAAAAAACCTCATTATCAGGGATCATGGTTGTTACAAGATTGAACGCTCGTAAAATGTGCCACACTCTGCAATTCTGCCATAACATCATACCAACAATACTGCTATACGTCCCAAAAGTTCCAAATATCCTCATGTGAAATGAATACATCGGGAATAGTCATTGTCCTTAAAGAAAAATTCATTAATGAGGACAATGACTGGAAATGTTAAGACACATCTGAAGTTACGCATGTGTGTGGGTGTTCATTAACGTTAACCAAACATACAGATGGCACAACAATTGCTGAATGTTGTTAATTATGTACTAAGCGTTTTTTTATCGCATACAGTGTGATCCGGGCTACTTGTATATGAAGATGCAACAGGTAACTTCCAACAATAACAAACGTATGTTGGCCACTTGTATCGCTAGCAAATGCAAGAGTGGCGATCTTTCCTTGTGCGACCGCGACCATACATAAAACTAAGGCTTTACAGTAGAATTTTTCATTGCTGAAAACCTTAAATTGTTATCCAGGGCAAGTGATAGTGATACACCACATCACTGTGCCTAGAACTGAGTTCCCCCTATGCAGTTTGGGAATGATGTGGGTGAAAAGAAGTCTGATTGGGCTCTGTGACGTTCTACGGTCATACGAGACCGGATTCTACGGTTTGAAGTGGATTCGAACCACTACAAGCATCTATGGCATCGCCGGGACTCGAAACCGAAACCTGTCGTACCGAGTGCCAGGAGCGCTAGCCACTCGGTCATCAGACCTCTAGTGATAATATTGTACCCGTTCTACAGGAAATTAGAAATACATTAGAACATGTTCCTGCTTTTCGGACTATTACGAAGTGTTTACATGGTCACCTCTTGTACAATACAAATTTGCAACACAGTGGATTCTCTGCTTAACAACGCCATTCTTCTTTGCATCGGTCGATCAGCGCTTCAGCCCGCCTAAAACACATATTTCGTGTCAACTTGATGCAAATCAGTAATGCCACTCAAGCAATCAAGTGGCCTGATGGCCAATTGGCTAGCTTTCTGGCCTTTTCTGTTACCAATTGCTTCGGGTTATAATCCTGGCGTTGCATGGATATTTATTAGTGTTTCGGAATCCAAGTTAAACTGTAGGTCCCGGTCTAATTAGCCTAATGTGAGCAAAAAATGACTGTAGAGTGACAAACCAAACCAAAAATGAAACAATAGGTTTACAACATGCCTGTTCCTCAGCAAACTTGTTCCGTTTGGCAAAAATTCATGTAACCACAAACGTATCTACCTTCATTGGTTCCCCACTAAATGAATAATAAAATACTTCAAGTAATTGAGCTACAAACGGTAAATGGTGGATGTCCGCGCAAAGATAAACTATTTATTTGCTTAGCAACGGAAGTTTGTTTGTTTCGAAGGTAACGAAACAAGGTCGTCTGATAAGACCTTGTTGATGTTGTTGTTATTCTAATGCAGCTGGTAATACACAGACGGTTAATCTTTATGTCATAAGCAAGGGCTGCACCTCTTTTACTCATTTAGCACTAATCAGGGGGCATGTGTAGCTTGGATGATATGCTACGGACGCGGAGTAACACTACCCCCCCCACAACGCTCTATGATCCTATTAGACCGGGACCTACGGTTTAAGTGGATTCTGGACCACTACAAATATCCATGGCATCGCCAGGACTCGAACCCAAAACCTGCGGTACCGATCGGTCATCAAGCCCTAATATACCTTTATAGATTGTTTCTTGACCACTAATGTGGGAATCGTACTACGAGATATTTATTATCCCATTCACTATGCAATATTACCATATGATCAGATGGCTTAGGGAGTCCAGCTAAACAATGGCATGTTGAAGAATCATCTGTGTGATAACTGCTGCTCTTTTTCCGCGTCCGTTTCTTTGTGTCCCAAGTGTGCGTAATTCGATGACTCGCGACATTCATTTTACCCTATTCTTTTACTATCAATGACATATTATGCCATGATAGGGGGCAAACACACGCTCCATTTTTTTTTTTTCGTCAGAAAGTGATATTACGTCTACGAATATTTTATCATGGACGTAGATGACATATGACAGATATACACTAATAAATGTACCAATGACATAGGTAAATTTTATAATTGTCCGGCAATTTTTTTCTTAATATTTATTTTTTCATGTTGATAATTCTACCATGCTATCAATAATCACCTGTCAATCGTCATCAAAAATCAACAGTCAATAATATATTTTTCGGGATTTTTTTTGAAAAATATTTTGCGAAAAATATATACATATATTTTATGCTTCGGGGTTATTCCATGCAACTGATTTCATCCACATCTACATTTTTGAAATTTTGATATTTTTCATTTTATAATTTTATTAAATAAATAATTCTCTTTTTAAAAAAAAGGCATTTAATTATCTATTTTGCTTTTCTAACTCAAAGGGCATGAAACCACCGCTATGTGTCAACATTTTACAAAGAAGAAGCTAGTGGCCGCTACGCGGCAAGGATCTCCGTAATAATCTACAATAACAATATATTTTATGCGAATTGAAAGACGTAATCGATATTAAGATGCATAATCATTCACATGAATTAATGATAAAAAAAAAATCTGTATTTGAATCATATGTAATAAAATTTTATGTATTTTTAAAAATATGAAGAGGAACCTTTTCGTTATATTTTTAATTTCTATGAGGGAAAAAAAACCTGTATAATCCCAAACATGACTCATTGATTTGATTCTCATAAATATACATTAAAAAAAACATGAGACAAAAGCCTACATATCACGAAACACTGCTAAGGAAACAATTAAAAGAAAAATATAGCTCGCTTTTGCTAAGGGATAACAAAACCACGTATGCTCGCTGATTGAGTGCAAGCGCCAGATTGATGTTTTTCTATTGTTCATCATTTGGCCAAAACTCTGATAGATAGCGTTGGGAATAACGTGAAGTTAGGAAAGTGTCACACATTGAAATTTGTTTTTTAAACTTGTATTATTAAGTTACGTTTTATTTAATAAAGAAATTTCACGATTAACACACGGTACATGATACATAAAATGCTTTCTAAAATATAAAAATAAATAATTTTTTTAAACTAATTTTTATGTACTGGGTTAACAAGGATGAAATTTGTAGTATTGCCGACTTTATCAACTTATTATTATTATTATTTTGGAAGGTTACATCTCGCTTATTTAAAAAAGAAATCATTGTAAGATCTAAAAATATTAAAAACTTTTCTAAAAATTAATTTGGTCGGAAATTCGCACTATTATGAAGCGTGAGCTCTTACGATGGAACTACCGCATAGCAGACCGCGAGAAACGTTAATAGTGTATTTGGCTCTAGTGTTACTATGCAGCAGACAGTATCAAATTGGCTCGAAGAATCTCGTACAAGTAACTTTGAACTCTCAAATGAGCCAATTCGCCCAGAATCAAAGGTCAGTAATGACGAACTAAAAGTCACCAGTGAATCTGATCCATCTCAAGTGCATATGAATTATCGACGAAGTTTGGTGTTAGCAAACAAACAATATTAACTCATTTAGTTCAAATCGATAAAATAAAAAAGTCGGATAAGTGGGTTCTGAGCTCCACATGAACTAAATGAAAAACAGAAACAAACATATTTGGAACAGCGACAATTGCAAACTTTCAGCAAAGTGGTTGGGCAAGGATGAATTACCAAAACAGACACCAAAGCATAATATTCATCAAAAGAAAATGATGGTGAGTGTTTGATGTTCTAGAGCAGGTGTGACCCATTGTGATTTTTGAAATCTGGTTCATCAATCACAGCAGAATGCACTGCAACCAACTGGACAAAATGATGCAAAAACGTAAAGAAAAACAGCATAGATTGGTCAACTCCTATCTTATTGCATGATAATGGGAGACCACACTCTGCGCAATTGACTATGGAAAAACTACAGGAATTGGAATTGGAACTTTTTCATCATCCTGCATAATCACCAGATTCATCCCCACGGATTACCACTTCTTCCGAAATTTGGGTAACTTTTTAAGAGGAAAATAATTTAATTCAGACAATGTTGTAAAATTGGCCTTACAGGGAATTCATTGATTCGCACCCGACAGAGTTTTATACTATCGGCTTGAACAATCTGTCGCTTAATTAGCAAAAGTGTACAGACAATATGGGTGCATACTTTGATAAATAAAATAATTATTTATATTTGTAAGTTGTCAATCAATTTTCCTTTTTTTCTAAAAAATTTTCCTTTTTTTTTTTCCTCCTTGACGACCAGATAAATTAAATCCAGTTATCAAACCGAAAGTGCAATTCTTTTAAAACATATTCAATAGAACATAAGGATTATTAGTGAATTTGTTGGGATGCATGTTCACCATGCATGTTCGTGATTGAGTGAAAAAGTCAAATTGATGTTTCATAAAAAAGTATCAATTTAACACAATCAATCATCATCATCAAAAACATCAATCAGCATTTTCTATGACTCAATATATGACGTTAGGAGTGGTGTGAAGTGAGAAAAGTGTTACACGTTAAACTTGTTTTTCTTAATTTATTATTGAATTGCGTTTTAAATTTACAAACAAATTCACAGTTAACACTCGAAATATATATTTAAAAAATGGCTTTTAAATTTCTTTAAATTGATTTTTATATAAACTTGATTTTTAATATACCATTTATTTGGCATTTTTATATATAAAAATGCTGTTATCAATCAAAAGTGCATCAGCTTTTTCAATAAATAAATAAATGTTCAGTGAAAAATAAGCATTATTAATGATTTTTGTTGAAGTACTAAATGCAAACCAAAAATGTAATCTAACCTCAAATTGCCAAGAAAAAGCACTAAAACTACACCTAAAATAAATAAAAAAAGGGAATGTTTATAGAATAAATTATTTAGTAGTACATATTGTGAGTAAATGTTTGGGAAAAAATTGTTCAATTATCTTTAATAGTTCTCATCATTTTAAGAAATGTGTTTAAGTTCATGTCATTTTATTAAAGACAAATAAATGTAATTTAATAACCAAGGAGGTTGTGGAATTAATTGATAGAACTTAATATTAACTAAATCATATAGTTATAAGAACTAAAAGTTTTTATTTTTTAAAGCTAATTTCGAAAAACACAGCCTTAATTAAATAATGAATATCCATTATTGGTAAAAGAAAATATTATATTTGTGTTGATATCCATTGCATCCAAAAAAAAAAGCTGCTTCCTTTTAAATATTAAAAAAGGATACTATAATACAATGACGTCATGCAGGCTGATAAAAATTCAGGATAATATATAAATTTTTTTATGTGCATCTTAATGGTTAAGATAAAAAGAATCGAATTCTTTGTAATTAGAAAGAATTCGATGTTAATTATTAAAAAGAATTGCAGTTTGAAAGAATTAAATTTAAAAAAAAATTGTAGTTTTTACACTCATGAACACTATCTGTACTATAAACATTTTGTATTGACAGAAGGAGGCACGTGATAGGTTGTGTCGATAGTCTGAAACCTTTCTGAATGGATCGCAGGACGGTGTCTTCTGCCATCCCATGATCCCCTGTTGTAACGTCAGAGTTTAACACGTTATCAAGTCAGCAATTTGTTATAATACGATTACTTTTTTCTTTTCTTTTTTTTTTTTCTTCAAAATTCAAGAGATTTATTACAATTATAGTAAATGTACATTATAATCGCAGTAATTATAATAACACGTGATATATTATATCACGTGTTATTTTGCTATTTATGCTATACAAAAATTATAATGCTAAATTGTTTGCTATTTATGCTAAAATTGTAATGTTTTTATTTAATAAATCAATATTAATATTAAATAATAAATTTTCTCTTCTCTCCATCCATATGTGAAGAAATATGAATCACACAAAGCAATAAAGGCCAAATTTTATTTTTCAAATTAGACTTTCTATTATTTTAAGATTAAAATATGGAAATGATATTTATTAAAAATAATAAAAAAATATATTTATTTATTTGTTTGCAAAGTAAATAACATTAATTATACAATATGTTTAGAGAAAACAAATAATATTGTCTGTGAATGTTTTGATTTATTTACATTTAATTATTTTTCATTTTTCATTTTAGAACATTTAAATACATATTTCAAATATTTATACACTATTTATTTAATTTATTTATTATTCTAATAACTTGCTAGAAATTATTGATGTTTTTATTTATACACAACCAATTTTTGGAATTAGAATCCAAATAAAACGACAGTTAATAAAATTGTAATGTTTTTTTTTTTTTTTTAAGTCTAGCAATAACTATAGTAATAGATTGTTATATTATGTCCTTGGCAGTGGAAAACCTTACATTCTTCTAGATCAGCCATTGAAGCAATCGCTTTACAAAGACAGTCTGAGTCTTGCAAATGTAACCAAAATAAAAACAAGATAACAAGTTCCTTAATGGAAATGGTAAATATATCACTTTCCAGGGGATTCCATTACAAGTTGGAATTGATTGAAACGAAAGGACAGATCTTTTGCAAAAAAAAAAGACGTGTAGTTCTTGCATAGTGTTCTATCCCTTTTGATCCTTTTAGGATAACTGTAGGAGACAAAAACTAAGTCATCGTATGTTAGTAAATTGTTATCTAACACCAAAGGAAAAGTCTGGAAGACTATCTGGGATGATTTGGAAACATTTAATGGAAAAACTCGCAAAAAAAGGGTGTTGCCAATTTTAGATAAAGAACTGGACACGACTGCCTGACCGAACATCTAGCCAAAATAAGGATTGTGGACATATATATATTTGTTTATGAATAAAGGTAGGTAGAAAAAAGGAATAAGACCCATTTACTTATTTGCTCGGGACTGGACTCATAACTTACAACAGAATGGTGATTTGTGTACCCTTTATTGGAGGACCAGAAAAAGAAGTCCCGATAATACTTTTATTATGGTGTTTCTAGCTTTTTAAATTTTTATCCTTAGAACAATTAATTTGTTTTTAACTGTTTTTAAGGCCTTTAGGTTGTTTTTGTTAAGAATGTCTGGTCTTTTCCTTTGTATTTTTGATTTGTTTAAATTGTTATTTTTTCCTGCTTAAGTGACCAAATTTGTATAGTTCCAATTTTGTGAGTTCCAATAAAGCCGTAGGTAACAACAATAACAACAGATTTCTCAATAAAATGACGAACATCCAAAAAATTTATCACAACAAATGAAATTAAAATGGTGAAATGTTTAAAATTAAATACGTAATTTGAAATAAATTAATTATAATATGAAAAACAGAAATGGTTATTTTTAAAAGATAAAAATTAATTTAAATAGTACTTTATACTGTTTACTATAGTTATTAATTTTTATTACAATTGTTGTTAAATTTACACTGATATAAAATGAAAAATGAATACTGAGAGTGGCTTTATACGCAGCAGTTTTTATACATTTTCCTTAAAAGCAAAAAATTTAGCATTTATTATTGTCTCACAAATAAAACAGAATCATTAAAAATAAACTGCATTGCATAAATCCACATTATAACTAAATTCAAAAGAGAAAACAGGGATATATATCTCTTTATCAATTGTCAAATGCCATTTCTTCGACAGTGGCAGACCAAAAAAAAGGCACTTATTTTCTAATACATTACTTTTAGTTTTTGAAGAGAAACAATTTAGCATTTTTTACCCCTCTCAAGAACCATTTCCATTCCGACCCGCATCACATGACACCGTGACGTCACGAGTTGGATTTATGTCTGTGACGACCGGAGCACAATGGAGCTGTCTGATTGCGTAGAGCGGCTTGAAGGATGGAAGAGCTCTGAAGGTTGGAAAATAAATGTTCCGAGAAATACGATCAGCTAATCTATGTTTTCGAAAGGAAATAAAATCATCCTTTTCAGACGTGAGAATGGATGGATTTTGTCATTTGTACTTCCCGGAGTCCATTCGTTGTTTGCGTATTTGGCCCCAAGGGACTTGGTGATACCGAACACCAGTTTTGTTGTGTCGTGACTGGGATTAGTGACATAAAGAATGGTGATGTCTTCTTAGAATTAAAATTAATATTTCATGTCTAATTCTATGTTGGTGTCCACTAATAAAGTTGACAAGAAGGACAAGATACAATTAATTCTAAAATGTTCGGAAATTCAAATATTTATTGTGTAGTATAAGAATCTATTTTATATTAAACAGATCTGCTCAAAAAAATTATAAATATTATTATAATTGAAAAAGCGGGGCTTGATGGCCGAGTTACTGGCGCTCGGTACTACAAGTTTCGGGTTTAAGTCCCGGTGGTGCCATTGATGTTTGTAATGGTTCGGAATCCACTTTAAACAGCAGGTCCCGGTCTAACATGATAGTAGAGCGCTGTGGGGGTAGTGTTACTCGCGTCCGTAGCCTATCTTCAAGCTACACGAGCTCCCTGGGAAGTGCTAAATGAGTAACAACGGCGAAGCCTTGTTTATGGTATAAAGATTAACTGTCTCTGTATTGCCAGCTGCATTAGAACAACAGCATAATTGAAAAAGCTTGAAATATAAAGATAAAATATATGAATGAAAAATTTTGGGTTGTAATATGAAAAAATAAATGATAAGTGTTTTTACAAAATATAAATTATCATCAAGCATAATATATAAACTTTAAAAAGCTACTTATTGTTCTGTTTAGATGTATGATTAGGGGCCTGATGGCCGAGTTACTGACGCTCTGGAGCTCGGTGCCATAGGTGTAGGGTACGAGTTCCGGCGGTGCCATGGATGCTTGTAGTTGTTCGGAATCCACTTTAAACAGTAGGTCCCGATCTTATATGACTTGGGCATAGGGTTGATAACCCTACCCTATAAAAAATAAAACGTCTCCTGTCTTGAAATCTGCTAGTAGTTTTGGTTTGCCGGGATTTTGGGCACACTTTAGGCTAATTAGATCGAGACCTACAGTTTAACGTGAATTCGAACTGTGAACAAAATTCCATGCCACCGCTAGGATTTGAACATGAAGTCTGTGGTAACAAAGGCCAGAGAGTTAGCCAATTGGCCATTAGGCCGCATCTGTCAGTAGGCAGATGGCCTTGGCCCACTATGGGGTGTTGCGCCAATGAACAACAAGAAAAAAACGCACGATTAACCTCACAATATTATAATGCATCTCAATTGAAATTTACGTACAAATTTTGTTTCTCGTCAGAAAATGTATTGGTTTGACGATTATGTATCTTATTTCATATAATCTCAAAAAAGAGAGTATTAAAGAATTGTTGACATTTCTTATTTTTTAGAAATTTATTTTAACTACTGGTTCATGTTCATTTCTAATTCTTATATACTACTTGTAGGATTAAATGGGGGTTTGATGGCTGAGTGACTGGTTCTCGGGGTCACATGTGCCGGATTCGGGTCCCGGAGATGCCGTGGATGTTTGTAGTAGTTCGGAATACTTTTAACCATAGGACCCGTCTAATATAACTGTTCTGCTTAGGGATGACAACCCTACTCCGTAATAAAGAAAACATCTTTTGTCTCGAAAACTGCCAGTAGGCAGACGGCACTGGCCCATCATGGAGCTGTTGCGCCAATGAAGAAGAAATATTGAACTAGTAATTCCTTTTAGTAGGCAAGGAAGCATATAAGTAAGCGGTCCTTTCAGATTACTTAGTGGAGACCTTAATGCTTTATAATTATGTGTGAACTTGATGGCTTGATATGGACTCATGATGTCCATAAATATGCAGGTGGTATAATTAAACTAAGTTTCGAAAATTGTTAGAACTTGTCAGAATTGTTAAAAAACAAAACGTCAGCAAACAAAATTCGTGCACATCGTAAGCTTATTGCTTGAGTGACAAGAGCAGTTTACTGCACGTTGAAATAAAACAAACAAGCCCCGTGTGATATGCGTTTAAGGTCTACAAGAGAAAGTTTGGTTTGCCCCTATTTGCCCTTCAAGAATGAAAATGGCCTTTCTTGTGTATATCTTTCTTGAAAATGTGTTTTCTTGTTAGATATAGAAGAACTGACATTATTAATTAGAACCTCTATTCCTGTCATATAATCTAAAATAATTTTTTTTTCTTATTGAATGTTAAAATAATCCATTTTTATTTATAACCCTTTTAAAAGCTAATTACTTTTGTTTTTTGATTACTTACTATAAAATCAAAATTTTAAAAAGTTCTTGAGACAAAAAATTACCATTCAATAGCAGAATTAACTCACTCACTTACTGGCACTACATCCTATGGTGGACCAAGGCCGTCTGCTTACTGGCAAATTTTGAAACAGGAGATATTTTATTTTTACGGGTAGGGTTGCCAGCTCTACGCCAAACGCTCTACAGTCATACTAGACCAGGTCCTACGGTTTAAAAGTGGATTCCGAACCAAAATATCCATGGCATCCGAGACTCGAACCCGAAACTTGAGGCACTAATCGCGATACCAACAGCACAACACTGAATGCAAATTTTGTATATGACCATTCATCAAATTCGAAAAGTTTCTAGAAATTAGCATATCATTTAAATAATTTATTTAAAATTATTGAATGAAATGCGTTTTTTCATTAAAATAATTTTAAACTTCTTTGTAAAAATTTGTTAAAAATTAGTCAAATTTATTAAACTGTATAAAGCTTTAATGTATCAATGTCTGAAAATTCAAAAAAAAAAAATAAATAAATAAATAAATAAATAATGTAAAAATTCCGACGGTATTTTTTACAAGAAGAAAAAAAAAGCTGTTAGCTGTTTTTTTTTTTTGTTTCAACAGCTTTATTTATCGAAAATAAAGTACCGAAAAAATGATAAAAAAAGTTTTTATTAAATCTTTCAATAACAAAAGAAAAATTAATTGGATTAAATTCTTAACTACGTACTAAAGCACTGCAAATCATACGGTTTGGAGGAAAATCTCATTTATTTATTTCGAGAAAGATCGCGGTTTTTTGAAAAATAAAAAAGCTGAAATATGGAGATGAGAAAGTATTTTGGATCTTTGAGAAAAGATAATCAATTTTGTATTTATAAAATGCGACCACTGAAAAGGGTTACTCCTTTTTTGTTAAATTAGATTTATTAAACATTAAATATATACTAAACCATACTAAATCTTATAGATATGTTTTAAATCAATAATAATATGTGTGTTTTAAATTTATTTATATACTTTTAGCATTCTATAAAGATTTTTGAAAATGCTTGGGATAATAGGTAATTGGATTTTTAATCTGGTATAGTTCAAAAAATTTTTTTATTTAAAAAAAAAAATCCTAACATCCAATTATTCATAAAAGGATTGAAAATGTATATGAAAATTCTGTTTTGTTTCGTAACAAAAGTTTTGGTTTGGACCTATCTTTTAACGTGCATTCCAAACCAGACAGACCATCAGGATTCGAACCTGAAGTCTATGGTACCAACGGCCAGAACGATATCAATTGGCCATCGGCATCAGGATGATGGAAAGGTTTGGCTTGTTGCCCTACGGTCACCTTGTGCATACGAGGGCAAAACAGATCGGGATCTACAGTTCAAAGTGGATTCCGAACCACTAACAAACATCCATGCCACCGTCAGGATTCGAACCTGAAGTTTGTGGTACCAGAGTGCTAGCGAATTTGCCACTAGGTCGCTGCTTCGTAACAAAAGGATTTTTTTAATTTAATGATTTTTAAAAAATATTAATGTTCTAATTTTATGCTGCAATTTTGTAATGAATGAATTTCACTTTAGTCTGAAAATACAATCTAAAACAAAATAAAAACAAGTAATATAAAAAAAAAAAATTTAAGTCAAATCCTACTTTTTTTCACTATATTGCAGAAAGTCCTTTATAAATAATTTTCATTCATTTTTTTTTTTTTAAGTTTATCTGGCGTCATCTATTGGTAGATATATGCAACTTAATAATAAAATTAATTAATTAAATTTATTTACTGAATAATCTTTGAAAAACTGTATTAACATCAAGTGTCATCCACTACAAGTTAAAAAAAATGTATTTGAACTTGAGTGGAGGAATAAAAAGTATTTTATGAACGATTGAAAATTTGAACAAGATATATATAGGGAGAGTGTGAACTAATAGAAGGAATTGAAAAAAAAAAAAAAAAAAGAACGCATTAAGGAAGGCTTAACCAAATTGAACGAAAATCATTAGATGTAATGTATGGGCATATAATAAAAACTCCCTTGGTCGTTGAAACGACTATAGTCTTGATTTACAGTCAAAGAAACTTTGAAATCACTGTACTTTCGGCTGCGTGAAAAAGAGAATTTGGAGTGATTGTAATCTTAATCTACTGCCATTGAGATTTTGGATTGATTAATAGTCTCGATTTACTGTCAAAAAGAATTCGATGCAATTGTAGTCTCGATTCAAAAGGCTCGGTGTGATTATAGTTGCAAGAGAATTGAGCCCCGTTGTTGACAAAGAGAGACATTTTAGTATCGCTGTAGTAATGTGTTAATAAAACTGTCTCACCGAATCAGTGTGAGACTCGCCATGGAAAAAAGGGATTTCATTGTCTCAAACAGATTGGACTTCTTATTGCCCATTACAGTTGTGAATGAGCTTTTTTTCTGGCGTAGTTGAGCATTTGCACTCTCTTCCTCCACATATTGAAAGGATTTGTGTAAATGCAAACACACAGAAATTGTCTGCTTAAATATTTTGCAGTGTTTTGAATTATCTGATTTAGAAGTTCAATGTGCAAATCTTCAAGTGTCAATTTTTCTTTTAGATTTTGTTTGTCACTCTACGGTCATTTTTTTATACACTTTAGGCTAATTAGTCCGGGGCGTACAGTTTAACGTGGATTCCGAACCACTCACAAACATCCGTGCCACCGCCAAGATTCAAGCCTAAAGCCTATGGCACGAAGGGCCAGAGCGCTAGCCAATTGGCCATCAGGTAGCTTTATTTAAGAGGAAGAATGCATAAAAATACCGCCATATGTACTGCGATATGTACTCACTGTAATCTGGCTATGGGTAGCACACCAAATAAAATTTTAGAAAATTATTTAACAAAATTTATATACAATTTAAAATAAGTATAATAGTAAAGTTAATAAAGAATTTGATGCGTTATATTACAATAATTTAATAAATAAATTTATTATTTGATTCACTTTTGTCACAGGAAAGTTCATTGTATAATTAATCATATGATTTTTATTCATACTTTTTTTTTTTTTTTTCGTGTCTAAATTCAGAATAATTATTCACAAATATGTGTTGATTCAAACAGTGCACTAAACTGAGGCAGTGCATATTAATATTATTATATTATTAGAATCACGTCTACTTTGTTAAGAGCAGTTTTAAAATTGAATAGGATGTCGTCAAGAAATATCGTTAAGATGAAAAAAAAAAAAAAAAATTATGCAAATAAGTTAAGAAAGGGATTGTATCCTGCATTCCTACTAAAAATGAATCTTCTCTTAACGAATCTAACTATCTTATCCAATTAATCGTAACGAATCTAACGACGAATCTACTCTTATATTAAACTTATTCTGGATTGTGTTGTCCCTTTTAATCTCCAATTATATTTTTTTAAGTAAAATGAATACATGAGGAAGAGGGGTGCAAGGTATACGTTGGCGGACCTTACGCAGGTTTCTAGCCACGGTTTGTGCCTCTCTGGAGCTTGCAAATATTTTCAAAAGGCAATATTTGCTATTTGTTTCTGGCGACAAAAAACGTTGCTGTCAATAAAAATATAGATAAGGTACCATGTACTTGTTTGTTTTCTAATGCGCTGTACTTTTTAAAATAAACTGGAATTTATGAATGTTTCAAATGACTTCATAAAGTTTCGTTACAGGCAACTTTTGCTTGCTGTTTGAAGGAAGCCTTAAAAGCTGCCGTATGATAGTATTTCGATACTAAAGATTTCGGTTTTCTGAGAAAGCTTGAATTCTAGTTTAGTCAATGACACTGAATTAGTTTATGACATCAAATGGTGTCATGAACATTGAAATTACAGTTTCATAAAGAAATTATTTTAGATGTTAGCAGATTTAATTGATTAAAACCTCAATCAGAAAAACCATTTTTTTTAATTTGAATAATTCACTATCAATTATAAATTATTCGAATTTTTAAGTAAAATATCTAATGACCAGCAACGACGAAATATACAAAATAATAGCTCTTTTTTTTTTCAAGTTTTCAATTTTTACAAGACGGAAATCTTTGTTACTATTCTATATATCAAATGCATTTTGCTCCTTGAATTAAAAATAATGTAAAAGTCTATTAATTAAGCTTTACGTCTATAGAATTTTCCTAAAATGTCAGGAATCATGAAATTCTTTGTTTTTAAATTTCAATTTTTAAGTTTTATAAGCTTTTTATTATAGGCAAGATTAAAAATTTATATTTATAAAAGTTATTTTAGTGTTACTACTTATAATTTACATCTAAAATTTATACATTTAAATATAGCTATGATTATCGATCATATGACTCGTTTTGTTATTTAGAATTATTAATATGAACTAAAATAATTTTAAAAAATGTAATTCGAAATTCTATTTGCATTGATTATTTTATTTATTTATTTTTTATATTCTGCAAGAGGTTTGATTATATTTACAACAACGTTAACGCTAAATGTCAAATCATATATATCACTGAGTATGAATATATTTAACATATATCGCAATAGTAGATTACACAACCACAGTAAGAGCCAATACTAAAATCACTCTATTTTTATTTATTTATTTCTATTTAAAATATTTTTATTTATTTATTTCTATTTAAAATTTTATTTTTATTTATTTATTTTTTCTGAAATTTATAACGGTAATCAAAAATGCTGCCACAATAGTCTAAATATAAAAATAAATTTTTATTTCATTTGAAATTAGGCATCAAAAACTAGTTGATAAGACCCACAACAAAGTTTTCCACACAACGTATTTTCGCTTATTATCATTATAAAATATTATAATATCTTATTATTTAAATCATGTCTTAAACTTTTTGCTTATTATTATTATTGAATAACAATACAAAACATAAATTAAATTCCAAAAGGCATCTTTCAACATATACAATATCCCCCCGCATCAACAAAAGATTCAAACAACCATAAATCACACTGATCACATTCTCTTAACAATATTAATAGCCAATTACTACACGGTGGTGACAAATCAAGTCGAATACCTATATGGAAATAAGCTGCAAATGTGCTTATCGTGCAAAATGGTAAGTAGCTTCTACCATAAGTCCACCACGAAACACTCCCCGAGTCGTTATCCAAGTCGCGAGACACTGTGGTGTCGTTAATGTTTCTGTTTGGCCATCGATCAAAAGCTCCTTCCTGTCAGTAGCAGTTTTTAACCGTTGGATTAACAGTTTGATTTTTGGCGCCACAGAGTCGACTGTCACTGCGAAACAGGGACACTGGGTTGACTGGTATCAGAGAAAAGTATTCCACGTCCATGAGTTTATCAGTTTATGTTTCGGGTAAAAGGACAAGTATCTCATTCCTTGTTTATTTGGACTGGTTATGGATGGAGTATTATGGACTGGTTATGGACAAATGATTTTCAAATCTTTCATTAAAAAAGTTAAATGTAAGGGTAGAAGGGGGTTAGGATAGAAGGACAAATCTCATTCCTTGTTTACTTGGACTGGTTATGGATGAAGTATTATGAACTGGTTATGGACAAATAGATTTTCAAATCTTTCATTAAAAAAGTTTAAAATGTAAAAACACGTTTTGTCTCTGTTATACTGGTCGGTACAATAAATGTGGAAAGTACAAAAGTAACAATTTTTAGGACCAATCTTTTTAACAATTTTTTATGACCTATCTTTCTTCTTTTTTTTCATTCATGTTTTTGGTATTTTTGTTGCATTAATTAATTTGTGATCAGTTATGATTTCTAAGAAATTTAAAAAAAAAGGTTAAAATGATAAAATCTTAGCTCACTGCTAACCATTCGGTAAACGAAATCGTTATTATTCTTTTCTATTTTATGGTATATGTAAATCAGTAAAAAACAAAGCTTGCAATGTTTCTATAAAGATTACAGAAATGATGGACTGCGTTTATCTTTTATATGTATACAAAAAAGATTAGTAGAAAAAAATTAATGCATTAAGAATTAAAAACAAAAATGTATTTAAAAAAAGAAAGAAAAATGAGGTATTTATGATGAAGTTTATTAAAAAAGTTTCACGTTTGCCTAACTTACAGCAGTTTATTTTAAATTACAAAATGCTATTAGAGTCCATTGTTACTTGGGATACAGAGACATTGGGCTGAAGTGCGCGTGTAACTAATATTAAAGTATTCCATGCCCATGAGTTTATCAGTTTATGTTTAGGGTAGAAGGACAAGTATCTCATTCATTGTTTATTTGGACTGGTTATGGATGGAGTATTATGGACTGGTTATGTGCGAATAGATTTTCAAATCTTTCATTAAAAAAGTTTAAAATACAAAACATATTTTGTCTATGTTATACTGGTCGGTACAATAAATGTGGAAAGTACAAAAGTTACAATTTTAGAACCAATCTTTCTTCTTTTTTTCTTTAATGTTTTTGGTATTTTGTTGCATTAATTAATTTGTGATTAGTTATGATTTCTAAGAAATTTATAAAAAACGATAATATGATAAAATTTTACTGGTCTGGTAATTTATACTGGTCGGTACAAAAAAATGTGGAAAGTACAAAAGTAACAATTTTTAGAACCAATCTTTCTTTTTTTTCTTTAACGTTTTTGGTATTTTGTTGTATTAATTAATTTGTGATTAGTTATGATTTCTAAGAAATTTATAAAAAAAGATAATATGATAAAATTTTACTGGTCGGTACAAAAAATGTGGAAAGTACAAAAGTAACAATTTTAGAACCAATCTTTCTTCTTTTCTTTAATGTTTTTTTGTTATTTTTGTTGTATTAATTAATCTGTGATTAGTTATGATTTCTAAAAATTTACAAAAAAAGGTAATATGATAAAATTTTAGTTCACTGTTAACCATTTGGTAAATGAAATCGTTATTATTCTTTTCTGCTTTAAGGTATATGTAAATCAGTAAAAACAAAGCTTGCAATGTTTTATAAAAATTACAGAAATGATGAATTGCGTTTATATCTTATATGTATTACTTATTATATTTCTCATATCTGTATATCTGTAATTTACAAGATTTGTTACAAAAATTTTCTTTTGTACTTTCGACAGTATCTCATTCTTTGTTTATTTGGATATAGGGGTAATCTAGTTCAAATTGTCAAGATTTCTAAGAAATTTATAAAAAAAAGATAATAAAATGTTTAGCTCACTGTTAACCGTTTGGCAAATGAAATCATTTTTATCCTTTTATATTTCGTTTAATATATACATCAGTAAAAAACAAAAAAAACAATGTTTTTATACAGAAGTGATGGATTGCTTTTGTCTTTTATGTATACACTTAGAAATCTGATTAGATCTGATTTCTAAGAAATTTATAACAAAGATAATATAAATTTTGGAGTTCCCTGTTAACCGTTTGGCAAACGAAAACATTTGTATTCTTTTTTTTTTTATTTCATTGTATATATAAATCTGTAAAAAAACAATTATACAATGTTTTTATAAAGATTACAGAAATGATGGATTGCTTTTATCTTTTATTTGCATACAAAAAAAGAAGATTAGTAGAAAAAAATTAATGCTGGAAGAATTAAAAATAAACAGGAATTTTGAAAAAGAAAAAGGAGGTATTTATGGTGAAAGTTATATTAAAGTTTCACTTTTCCTAACTTTAAGCAGCTTATTTTAAATTAGAAAATGAAACATTAGAGTTGACTGTCACTTGGAAAACAAGGAACCCCTGGGTTGAAGAAGCGCGTATAACTAGTATTGGGGAAAGTATTCCATATCCATGAGTTTATCTATGTTTCGGGTAAAAGGATAAGTATCTCATTCCTTGTTTATTTAGGCTGGTGAGGATAATATATTTCAAAGTGTTGGGATTTCTAAGAAATTTATTAAAAGGATTATAAGATAAAATTTTATTCACTGTTTAACTGTTTGACAAACGAAATCATTTTCATTCATGAATCAGTAAAAAAAACAAAGCATACAATGTTTTTATTAAAATTGCAGAACTGATGGACTGCTTTTATCTTTTAACTGTATAAAAAAAAGTATAATAGTGGAAATGCAGAAAAAAATGAATTAAAAAAAAAAAAAGGACGTATTTACAAAAAGTTACATGAATGTTTCATGTTTGCTTAAATTGCAGCAATTTATTTTAGATTAGAAACTGATATTTAAAATAAATTAATCGAAATGACAAAAACGCAAAAAAACTTTGTTAAGAGAATGTTTACAAAAATTATTACTTTTGTATTTTCCACAAAACTTTTCATTCTTACTTTGAAAAATCTGCTTTTTCAAAGTAAGAATGAAAAGTGTTTAAAAAAAATCAACGCAATTTCAGGACAAAATTTTGCCCATGATGATTAGAAAAACAAATTAATTAGTTAATATGGTAATTTTTCTAGAACATTTTTTTTCCATGTATTAAAACAAGAAATTAAATTGAATTTGAATTAGTTAGTAATTATATTTTGTGGAATGTATCCCTTTTAATATTTAATAAATAGCGTGCAAAATTTAAAAAAAAAAAAAAATTGTATGTCTGTTATTAAATTTAATGTTTGTTTTTAGGAACAGAATTATTATTAACATTTCAATAAAATTAATTTCAAATATCTTAAAATTATAAAAATTAATATTTTATTCCAATTGATAATAATTGAAATAAAATTGAATATACTATAGTAGAATGCTGGTGGTCTGTCTGGCTCTAAATTTCAAGAAATCAGATTTGTGTAGATAGGGATGTTGATCTTCTGGTAATCCCTAGCGGTAAATGTCTCAAAAAAAAAAAAAAAAAAAAAAAAACTAAAATAGAACAAGATATAACAAGTTTCTTAATGAAAATAGAAAATACATCATTTTCCAGTGGAAAACATGACATGTTGGAATTGATGGAAAGGAAAGGCAGATCTTCTGTCAGAAAAAAAAAAAAAACAGAAGTTCCTGGTTAGTATCCTATCCCTCTGAATCTTTTAGGGGAACTACAGGACAAAATTAAGCCATCGTACATTAATAAATTATTATCTAATACCAAAGGGAAAATCTGAGAAATAATCGGAGATGACTGGAAAAACGTGTAGAAAAACTCACAAATAAGATGTTACCAATTTTTAGATTAAAAAACAGGACACAATTACCTGGCCAAAATAGGGATTGTGAACTCTGATATAACATATGTGTTTTATGTAAGACAAGAGTAAATGAATAAGGCCCATCTACTTGTTTGCTCGGGACTGGACTCTTAACTGACAACAGAATGGTGATTTGTGTAATCTTTGCTAGAGGGCCAGAGAAAACATGCCCTGATCACACGGACTTTTATAAGGGTGCTTCTAGCTTTTAAATTTTTATCCTTAGAACATTTACTTGTTTTAACTATTTTAAGATTTTTGGTCGTTTTTTTATTAAGTTAAGAAAGTCTGGTCTTTTCCTTTGTTATTTTGATTGGTTTATATGTTCTTTCTGTTTATACGCTAAGTGGCGAAAAATGGCATGGATTGAGTTTTAATAAAGCTATAAGTAACAACGACAACAGCATATTTTATTCTATAATTAAAATTGCATTTATTTTGGTAAGCATCAAAAAAAGATATGTTTCAAAAATTCCAAAAATTATAATCGGAAAATATTTTTATGTGAAAAGAATTAGTATTAAATTACCGTAAATCTACATGCATATGTGTAATAAATTATTTCTTATCGAAATCAATATACGGTTGTTTCAATTTTTAATAGTATATTTTCATTAGATGTATGGTCATTAATCTTTATATTTAATATCGCAGATTATCTTATCCTGTGTTAATTTTTTAAAAATAATGTGTTAGGTAATCATTTCGAAAAATTTTCAGATTTTGGTGAAAGAAACAAAACATGGAACATAATCCGGTTTGTAACCATACTTCCTACCCACTGGCAGGGCTGTGGCTTTCAGTAGAAATGGTCTGTTGGCCTACAGACTCTCACACCCGAAGTGGAAACATATTTCAGCTCATCCTGCATGGAATTCTTCCATGAATCTACAACTATCTGTCTTTAAATGTGTTAAACATCATATATCTCTTATTGTATGTGGGATGTTTGTGCGTGTGTCAACAAAGTTGTGAGTTCTCCAGCCTGTGCCTCAAGTATCTCAACTCTACACGCAGTTACAATCGGGTCGCCCAACCTGCATACAATAGGCTTAATTTCTATTAAGAAACCATTTAAATATTAAATATTCCATAATTCTTTCATATTTATTGTAAACTAGATTATCAGAAATGTCAGTAATTTGCAATATTAGATGCCAGATCCCCATTTATGTAATTTTTGTTTTATTTGTGTCTTAAAACTTGCAGCTATTTTAAATGGTTGGTACTAAGTTAAGTAGATATGGCTGGGATGTATAATTTAATAAAATAAACAATCCCATTTGCGACAACTTATATATGTGGATAAAAACTTTAACAATTCAATTAATCAATTTTCAGAAAGCAATGACTAAAATGGACACGACTAGCTGATTCAGAACTGAGTTCTCCCACGAACAAGTTTATAGAGAACTGTGTTCTTTTTGCGAACTAGATAATTCAGAACTGAGTTCTCCTGAGAACTAGCTGAACTTGTTAACACGATTAGAGTTGGAACAAGTATATTTAGTTTAATTTTCAGTATTTAATTTAAGTAGAAATTTTGAGCGTTAATTTCGGCATGTGTTAATTGTCGTTTCAATTCATTATACATCAATTATCACATGACATAGGTAGGCAAGTGTTTATTCTAAATACATCTTAAAATTAGTACTTTTATTTAATATGGTAATCTTTTACAAAATTTCGCTAAAAGCAGCAATTTATTTTATTTTATTATATTAAAATCCTACTTTAATTTAATACAAATTTTTTTTATAATCAACAAGATTTTTTTTTTTTTAAAAAAGACTAATTATTAAGATATTTCAGACTGATTTAACTGTAAAATCTTCAGGCACTGCAATTTTTTAAATATAAAATTTAAAAAACAGAAATATTATTGTAAGAAGCAAAATCTTATAATTATATCACATAAATAGCGGTTCAAGATAGATGAAAATTTTTAATTTTAAATTAAAAATACGAATTTTTGTATTAAACGTACCTTTTCAGTAAGCATCCACTATGCATTCCACAAAAGCTATAACTTTGAACTCAAATTTGATAGATCCTCCTTTAAAGGACGGGTTGACCCTTAAATTTTGCATTATTTTTTTCGCCCCTTAGAATTGGAACCGATAATGGGAGAGGGAGAAAGAAAAAGAGAGTGTGCAGAGTCGAGTGAAGTGTTCCACGGAATACAGAGGGGTACAAAGACACTTAAAAAGAATTGGCTTTTTAAGATGATTTTGTAAATATTTGTTATATAATTTTGTTTTGTGTGTTATGTATTGCAGTTGTGTCTTTACAATTTTAATAAATACGGCAATTAAACATCAGTATTTATTTTTTAAGAAATAATTTAGTCATCCATGAACAACATTGAATCAATACCCCACGCATATCCGGCCCTAGCGTTTTACTTTTTCGTTAATTAAATTTAATAATGCTCCTTTTCGAAAACACATTGAAATTGTGCAAATGTTTTTAAAAAGTAACAGAAAATGAAGAAATAAACGGGTATCAAATATCAGAATGCTTTACAAAAAAAAGTAAAATTACATTTGCATTTCCTTTAAATGGATTAAACGACACCGAATAACTGCAATCGAGATTATCGATCCATTTGTTTTTTCTTTTTTTACATCATTATTAACTGAAACCGTATCTTTTTTTTTATTTTATTTTATTTTTTATAAACAATACCCCTAGGTACTACAGATAATCGTAATTGAAATGCATTCTAGCGTAACGAATTAGCTCTCTCTCCTGCAATTTTGTTGTTGCACGTTGTTCTTTTTTTTTTTTTTTAATAAAAACAACTGGAAAGATAGGGCTATTTAAAATAGTGTTCTCTAGACTGTTTATCTAGGTTTTCTGGATTAAGTACAGCGGTTTAAATTTGTTTCGCTTGTTATTTTTTAAAAGTATTTCTGGTTTATCTGATGATGCCTTTTGTAAATGTAAAATAAATTGCGTAAAAACTAAACAGTTTTTATTAGAATTTGCTTTTATTCTGTTGAAATAAATAAACATTTTTAAAAAATAATTTTTATGGAAGATTCAACCTTATAGAATAATGTGTATAATTACAGTTAAAATATTTGTTTCTGTTTTGTATATTACAGAAAAAGTTTGTATTTACAGAAAAAATGCGGATTACTTTTAATTAGTGTTTGTATCCAATTGTTATTGGAGATTTAATAATTTATTTTTGTAGAAATTCTATTCGAGCAAATAACATTTTAAAACAATTCCTATAAAATAAAACGAAGATTGTGTCGCTTGGAGATTAATTTCCTTTATTTCTAAAAAAAAATAATAGAATTTTAAATTAGAGCATTTAATTTTGAATAGCGCTCTGGTGCTCGGTGTCATAAGTCCATAAATTCATAGGGAAAAAAAATTGGAATATTAATTTATGCTGAAACAATCATCCATCCATCAATCTATTTTTTATAGATGTGTATTTATCATAATTTCTTGCCAATAATCAACGGTGTACTTATTATTGCAAACATAATCTAGTCCTTCTTCATCCCGAAAAAGAAAAGATCTGATATAATATAAAAATGATTTATACCGTTATATAGTGCTGTTTTTATATGTTTATCAATCAAGTTCCATTTTTTACACATGGCATAAAACTAGCAAATTGCATTTTAATTAAAAAAGTATTTTGATGTCTTAATAATATAAAAAAATATATAATTTTAATTAGTGAATAGCCGAAAGTTCTATAAATAATAAGAAAAATACAAATAATAATTTCCCGACATCTTGTAAAATGAATATCTTGATTAGTATTACATTTAAATATTAATTTCGCCTCTTAAAAACATTTTTAGTTCTTTTCTAGGACTTCATTCAAGCCATAACATACAACGATGCATGATGTACGTGGAATTTAGTTCACTTTTGTAAAGGTGCGTCTCTTATCTGCCATACATAATATCTAATACCATCATTAATCTATACATAATATCTAACACCATCATTAATCCAGAGATAACATCTAATAACATCATTAGTCCATAGACAATACCTTTTCTTTTTTGTTCTAATGCAGCTGGAAAACACTTAGACAATTGTCTTGTTGGCCTTAACGCAAGTGCTGTACCGACGTTACTCACTTAGCCCCACCCAGGAAGTGTGTGTAGCTTGAAGATAAGCTACGGACGCGGAGTAACCTCCGCAACGCTCTACGATCCTGTTATACCCCGCACCTACGGTTTAAAAGTTGAATCAGAACCACAACAAACATCTATGGCACCACCGCCAATCGAACCTGAAACCTGTGGTACCGAGCGCTAGCCACTCGCTCTGAATGGCCGAGTGGCTAGCCATGAACACAAAGTCATTAGATCTTTTTTCTTTTCAATACGTTAAACTAGACTTTGCACGTTTTTCGCCCGTTAGATTTTGGCGAAACCGACAATGGGTGAGGGAGAAAGAAAGGGGAGTATGCAGAGTCGAGTGAAGGGTTCCACGGAATACGGAGGGTACAAAGACACTTAAAAGAACTGGCTTTTAAGACGATTTTTAAATATTTGCTACATAATTTTGTTTAGTGTATTATGCGTTGCAGTTGTGCAGTGCTGTCTTTATAATTTTAATAAGTATGGCAACTATACATCACGTATTTGTTTCAAAAATAATTTAGTCTATCCATGAACAACACTGAATCCATACTACACACGCATATCCGGCTAACTTTTACTTTTTCAGTAATTAAATAAAGATCTGATAATGCTCCTATTTAAAACACATTGAAGTTATACAAATTCTTTTTTAAAAGTAATAGAAAATGAAGAAACAAACGGATATCCAATATCAAAATGTTTTACAAAAAAAATAAGGATTCCATTTGCATTTCCTTTAATGGATTAAACAGCACCGAATAACTGCAATCGAGATTATCGATCCATTTGCCTTTTCTTTTTACATCCTTGTTAACTGAAACCGTATCTTTTTTGAAATTTATTTCTTTATAAACAATACCCCTAGGTACACAGATAAAAACGTAATTGAAATGCATTCGAGCATAACGAATTAGCTCTCTCCTGCAATTTTGCTGTTGTACGTTATACGTTTTTTCAATAAAGGCAACTGACTGGAAAGACAGGGCTATTTAAAAATAGTGTTCTTCATACTGCTTATCTGGGTTTTTCTGTATTAACTACAGCAGGTTTAAATTTGTTTCTTTGTTATTTTTAAAAGTCTTTCTGGTTTATCTGATGCTGATGCCTTTTGTAAATGTAAAATAAATTGCAAACTAAAAAAAAACTATTTATTAGAATTTGCTTTTATTCTATTGAAATAGAATAAACGTATGTTTTTAAAAATTTTAATTGAAGATTTAATCTTTTTAGAATAATGTATAATTACAGTATAATTCATTTAGAATAATGTATAATTAAATTTTTTTTTCCTGTGTATATTTACATAACAGAAAAAAAAAAAGGATTACTTTTAATTAGTGTTTGTATCAAGCTATCGGAGATATAACAATTTATTTTATGTAGAAATTCTATTCGAGCAAATAGCATTTTAAAACAATTCCCCTATAAAATCAAAAGGACGATTGTGTCGCTTGGAGATTCATTTCATTAATTTCTAAAAAAAATATACATTTTTGAATTAGAACATTTAACTTTGAGTGCTGCTCGGTGCCACTGGTTGCGGGTTCGCGTCGCGCCTGTGCCATGGATACTTGTAGTGATTCGGAATCCACTTATGTCACAGGTCCCGGTCTACGCTATAGAGCCTTGAGCGTAGGGCTGACAACCCTACCTCGTAAAAAAAGAGAACATCTCCGGTCTCAAAATCTAACAGTAAGCAGACAGCCTAGTCTCACCATGGGGCTATTGCGCCAATGAAGATTTGTTTGGTTTTTGTCTCTCTACGGTCATTTGTTTAACACGTTGAAAAATTTTTTATTAGAAAAAAAATATCAGAACAGATATGTGGTTCTAATGCAGTTGACAATACAGAGACAGTTAATCTTTATGCCATAAGCAGGGCTGCACCACTGTTACTCATTTAGCACTACCCGGGGCACGTGTAGCTTGAAGATATGCTACGGACGCGAGTAACTACCCCACAACGCTCTACGATCCTATTTGACCGGGACCTACGATTTAAAGTGGATTTCGAACCAATACAAATATCTATGGCACCCCCGCGAGTCGTACCCAAAACCTGCGGTACCAAGCGCTAGAGCTCTAGCCACTCGGTCCTTATTTTAATAATAAATATGGCAGCTGTACATCACATATTTATTTTAAGAAATAATTTAGTCTATCCATGAACAACACTATCCGGCTAACTTTTTACAATTCAATAATTACTTTTTAATAATTAAATAAAGATCTAATAATGCTCCTTTTGGAACATATTGAAGTTATACAAATTCTTTCTTAAAAATTAATAGAAAATGAAGAAATAAACGGGTATCAATATCAGTATTCATTCTCACTGAAAGATATAACTCAAAGTTAATAGATCTTTCTTTCTTTCTTCAAAAAGACTTGCTGTCCCTTAAGTTAGACTTTGGACTTTGCACGTTTTTTCACTCCTTAGTCTTTGGAACCGATAAAGGAGAGGGAGAAAGAAAAAGGGAGTGTTCAGAGTCAGTGAAGAATTCCAGGAATACAGAAGGTATAAAGACCCTTGAGAGAACTGGCTTTTAAGATGATTTTGTAAATATTTCTTATATACTTTCGCTTTGTGTGTTATGTGTTGTAGTTGTGCAGTGCTGTCTTTAAAATTTTAGCAAATATGTCAATTAAACATCAGTATTTATTTTAAAAAATAATTTAGTCTATCCATGAACAACACTGAATCAATACCACACCCATACACCTGGTCCTGACTTTTACTTCTTCAATAATTAAATAAAGATCTAATAATGCTCCTTTTTTGAAACACATTGAACATGTACAAATCCTTTTTTAAAAATAATAGAAAATGAAGAAATATACGGACATCCAATATCAAAATGTTTTACAAAATAATAAGGATTCCATTTGCATTTCCTCTAATGGATTAAACGCCACCGAATAACTGCAATCGAGACTATCGATCCATTTGTTTTGTTTTTTCTTTTTTTACATCCTTGTTAACTGAAACCGTATCTTTTTTTGAAATTTATTTTTTTGATAAACAATACCCCTAGGTACACAGATAATCGTAATTGAAATGCATTCTAGCGTAACGAATTAACTCTCTCTCTCCTGCAATTTTGTTGTTGCACGTTTTTTTTTTTCAATGAAAGCAACTAACTGGAAAGATAGGGCTATTTAAAATAGTGTTTCTTCAAACTGCTTATCTAGGTTTTCTAGATTAACTACAGCGGCTTAAATTTGTTTCGTCGTTATTTTTAGAAATATTTCTGGTTTATCTGATAATGATGATGCCTTTTGTACATGCAAAATAAATTGCCAAAAAAAAAAAAAAAAAAAAAAAAAAAAAACTAAAGCAGTATTTAATAGAAGTTGCTTTTTATTTTGTTCAACTAGAATGAACATGGTTTTTTAAAAAATTTTAATTGAAGATTTACCCTTTTAGAGTAATGTATAATTACAGTTAAAATATTTTTTTTTCTGTAGTGTATTTATATAATAGAAAAAATACGGATTACTTTTAATTGGTGTTTGTATCCAAGCTATTGGAGATTTAGCAATTTATTTTTTGTAGAAATTCTATTCGAGCAAATAACACTTTAAAAAATTCCCTATAAAGTAAAAAAGGAAGATTGTGTCGCTTGGAGATTAATATTATCTATTTCAAAAAATATATAGAATATTAAATTGGAACATTTAATTCTGAATAACGCTCGGTGCCACATATTTCAGGTTCGAGTCCCTGTGGTGCCATGGATGTTTGTAGTGATTCGAATCTAATTAAATAACAGGTCCTTGTCTAATATGACTATAGAACCTTGACCGTAGGGCTGACAACCCTACCTCGTAAAAGAGAGAATATCTCCAGTCTCGAAATCTAACAGTAAGCAGACGGCCTAGGCCCACCATGGGGCTTTTGTTCCAATGAAGCTTTGTTTTTGTTTGTCTCTCTACGGTCATTTGTTGCACACTTTGGGATAATTAAGCCAGGACCTACAGATTAACGTGGATTCCGAACCTCTAACAAATATCCATGCAGCCGTCAGGATTCAATCGTGACTATGACGGGAATGAAAGGGATAAATCTGTGGTTTGAAACGTCCTACCGTTGCGTTCAGGGAGGAAAGTGGGAACATCCCAAAAGCCTGTTCTAGGATTGCTTACTCCAAGTTGCAGTGGTATCAGCTAAAAACTTTGATTTCACCAAAGTGACCGCCTCATCTATTAAACGGTCAACAATTGAAGAGATCTAAGTTGGTGGGTGAGCTTTGAATTCGTAAAAACAATTATAAATTCTAAAAATTTAGAGGACAATCTAAATAAAATATGAAAAAAATAAATATTAAGAGATAATTTAGTTTTGATAAATTTTATTCAGAAAAAAAAAATATCAGTACTGATATAAATGTTTGAGATATTAAATAATTCGCTTTAACCAACATAAACTTGCTAAATAAAGCAATCCTTCCTATCCAAGAATAGGAAGGAAGAATAGGAATTCCCAATAATTTTTTTTTTTTTTCACTTTTTAATTTAGTATCTTTTTTATTTTTAAGAATATAATAATGCTAGTTTTGGAAAATGAATTAAATACCTTAATTTTCTACCTTTTATTTTTTTCCAATAACCAATTTTTAAGGCTGGCACCATCTAATGGCAATAAAAAAGATTTTTATTTAATTGAAAAAAATTTTAATTACTTTTTTTTCGAATTTTTGGAACGTAATAATAAATGTAAAGAAAAAAATTGGACATTTAATTAAAATTGAACTTTGAACTTAAACAAGATTCCTTCCATCAATCCATTTGTTTATAGTTTAGTTATACGTATATAGTTTTTTATTTGTGTATTTTTCTTAATTTCTTGACTATAATCAATGGCGTATTGTTTGCGAACGTAATCTAAGCCCTTTTTCCGGAAAAGAAATTACATAGTATAATCTAAAGATGATTTATGGCTGTCAATTTGGGTTGTTTTATATGTGTACCAATTAAGTTCCATTTTTATGTCTACGACAGAAAACTAGCAAAATGTATTTTAGTTTAAAAAGTATTTTTGATGTCTTAATAATATAAAAAATAATGTATTGTTTTAAATAGTGGATAGCCGAAGTAGATGCATGCATAATAAGAACAATACAAGTAATGTTTTCTGATATCTTGTAAAAAATGAAAATCTTGATTGGTATCACATTTAATTATTAATGTCGCCTCTTAAAAAACATTTTTAATTCTTTCCTTTGACTTCATTCAAGGCCTAGCACACAAAGATAATTGATATACGTGGTAGTTAGTCCACTTTTGTAAAGGTGCGTCTCTTTTCTGCCATACATAATATCTAATGCCATTATTAATCCATGCACAGAATATAATGCCATCACTAATCCATACACAATATCTAATGCCATAATTAATCCATGCGCAAAAATTTAATGACATCATTAATTCATGCAAAATATCTACTATCATCATTAATCCATACACAATAATACCACCATTAGTCCATACGTAATATCGAATGTCATCATTAATCCATACGCAACATCTAATACCATCATTAATCCACATATACCATCTAATATCATCATTAATCCATACATACTACCTAATACCATCATTAATCCATGCATAATATCTAATACCACCATTAATCCATACATATTATCTAATACCATGATATCTGATAATAAGAATATCTATACATAATAAAGTTATATATAGAGAGAGCTATATAATTATAATATTACAGTCTAATGCCTATATCATTTCTTATAACTGTATCTTATAAGTTTCTTTATATTTGATGATTGGTTCTTTATTCTTTCACACACAGAGGTTCTGTAAAATATTTTTTGCCTGAAACCAATTTTTAAATTTTTTTTTTTTGAATGGACTGGAATTGGTGTTTTGTTGACTTTTTTTTTTTGTTTTAAGAATTGATTTTTTTGAAACATACGCATATACACACACACACAAACACCGATTTTTTGCAGTAGTCTATAATCCGTAACAAGGAATTCTACACTACGTAAAAATAGTAGGACAGTGTTTTTTTTTTTGCCAATTAATATCTCTTATTTTTCCTAACTACCAGGTATTTATGCAGATTTAGTTTAATGATCCTTTTTTTTTCATTTTAGGCAAAAATTAAACATCTACCACTAATATTAATAATAAAATTAGTATATATAATTTCCGATGCGTAAAAAAAGTAGAAGGGACACTTGCTAAGATAGTGAGTTGTTCTTTAGTTAAATAATGATTTTGTACTTTGCTTTATCCTTTTCTGTCAAAAATCTAATTTGTTTAAAAGTTACGCTGTTTCTCCGTTCTCAGAAATGCCTAAAGGAATACCTTGAACGATTTTCAAAAGGCCAAATTTCCGCATATCAAAATGATGGTAAAGGTGTCAGAGAGATTGCTCGATTGTTGCAGGTGAGCCCCAATACAGTTTCAAACTTTATCAGAAATCCTTATAAAAATGGAAAAAAAAGAAGACTGGTAGACCGAAAAAGTTAACACCACTTGATGAAAGAAAACTTGTTCGTGTGCTTAAGAAGAACAAAGGAAGTGTTTCAAAGGCAAGAAATCAAGCAGGACTTAATCATGTGACGAAACAAACAGTTTACAACTATATTAAAAGATCTAAAAATTCATTTTCAAAAAACGGAAACATCATCCTAAGTGGGCACAAGCTCACATTGATAACCGTTTAGCGTAGGCTAAGGAGCACATGTCCTGGACTACAGAATGGACTTCTGTGATATTTTTCGATGAAAAGAAGTTTAACTTAGACTGTCCAGACGGATATCAGCACTACTGGCATTATCTGGGGAATGAAGACGAATACTATTCAACACGACAAATGGGAGGAGGGAGTTTAATGGTTTGGTTGACTGTTGGATATTGAGGAAGGACAAGTCTGGTTTTCTTAAATGGTGGGCAAAAAACATACAGACTACATTCAAGTGCTGAATTCCGAGCTTCTTCCTTATGGCTCTGACTTGGGGATGAAGAGTGAAAGTTTCAGCAAGACGGAGCATCCATTCACACCGCGACTGGAGTCAAAAATTGGTTCCTAACAAATAATGTGGATGTTTTTACCATGGCCAGCCAAAAGTCCTGACCTTAATATAGTGGAAAACATCTGGGCAATGCTAGTTCGTCGAGTTTATGCTGATGGAAGGCAATTTGATTCGCTAACTCAGCTTCGAGAAGCATTGAATGACTCGTGGAACAATTTTTGTCAAACAGAAATTCAATCTATATACAATTTCACTTCCAAACAGAATATTTGAAGTTATAAAGGCCAATGGGAAGAACATTCCTTATTAAAATCACTATTTTTTTCATTCATTAGAATGCTGTCCTTCTACTTTTTTTACAAAGTTTCAAAAAAGAGAAACTATTTTTGTTGCCATTACTATTTTATGTTTGAATATTATAATTCTGATGTTAAAATTGTGTTTCTTAAAATATTTGTAAAATGTTTCTAATAAAAAATTTTAGTAAAAATAAAATATTTTCGGTTATTGTTACAAAATCAAGTGTCCTTCTACTTACTTTTTTACGTAGTGTAAGAATCTGTTCTGCACATCATAGGCAGATCATAATTGTAAAAAAAAAAAAGCAACTGTTTTTTTTTCGTTATTCTCTAGTCATTTTAATTTATTTGAAACACTAATGAGGTTGAAATTTTGAAATAAATAAATATAAGATTTACGTAGAAATCTATTATCATTTCAAACATATCCTTAACCATTGAAGCTCTAACAAACATATTAATAATTACGATACATTAAAGCTTGACAATTACCATACATTAATTCTCGATAACTACCATTAATTTTCCCCATCCTCGATTCTCATGAATTACCACATGAAATTTATAGTCAGTGTCTTTGCTGTCTTGAGTTCAAAGGAGCCGAGATATCTTGATCTAATTGCTACGTTTAGTTTACATTTCCAAAACCATTAGCATATAATTATAATCTAGAATAATTAAAAAAAAAAGAATTATGTTTGAAATAATTGTATTACAACAAATAATATTATAAATATAAAATAAACAATGCAACATAAAAAAAAAAGGGAAAATTTCCACGCTTTTTTCAATTGTTAAACTGGATACCAAATATGAAAACCTATTTTCCCATTAGATACACTTTTATTTTGAGTTAAGCTACAAGTCATCAGTTTATTAATATACTTTCAGAAGCCATTTATTGTTTTAATTGATAATTACACACAAATTTGTTTGAATGAAAAATTTGTAACAATATGTGTGGTGTAAAAGACAGAATTCTAGAAATAAAAGTTAATATAAATCCAATATGCAAAAATAAGAATATTATATAATATTAATATTTTTTTAATTTGTTATAGATTAAAGATATTTCTCTTAAATAAAAGTGAATATAAATCCAAAATGTAAAGAAATATTATATAATATTAATATTTTGTTCAGTTATTATATACTACTTACATAAGAGCAAATATAAATCCAAAATAAAAAAAAAATATTATATAATATTAATATGCAATACTTTTTGTTCTGTTATTATACACTAAAGATATTTTTTTTTTTTAAATAAAAGTGGGATTTAATTCAAAGCAGTAAAAAATATTGTATAATAATATACAATATTTTTTTTTAAAAGTTCTGTTATTATATACTAAAGATATTTCTCTTAAATAAAAGTGATTATAAATCTAAAAATGTAAAAAATTTATATATATATATAATATAATGTTAATATGCAATACTTTTATTCAGTTATTATATTAAAGATATTTCCTTTAAATAAAAAATAAATATGAATCCAAAATGTAAAAATATAATATTAATATGCCATTTATTCTTAATTAAAATAAATAAATAAATTAATAATAAATTAAAATTAAAAATTAATTAATTAAATCTCTTTTAAACTTTTTACTCTTACCTAATTGCATCCAAAAATTGTTTTACGACAAATTTATTCGCTTCACATAATAATCTGAATTCGTACAGCATGGATCTTTACACACCTATTGACCATATTATTAAAACTTACTAAATTATTCCTTTAAATAAAAAAAATTAAGATTTTCATAGCACTACACAAGTAGGCTCACTTAAATTCCAGCCCAACTTCAAAGAAGTCATTAATACACATCACGCCAAACTCCAAGATTAATTAAGCACCTTATTGCTTTTAGTGGCATCAGCTGAAAGAAACAATTACGGTGACTCACCTACAATAAGCTGCAAGAATGATGATAGATAGATGTAGGAAGTGATGCCATTGAATTTTCAAAAACTGTGGCGAAAAATGGTGTTTAACTCCCTTCCCTGTTCTTGTCTCATTACTCACAGATAAAATAAAAAAAAAAAGAAATACAAATATAAAATGACAAATGATCTGGCCCAGAGAAATTCCTGGACTCAACTGCGCTCGAAATCATTTTAGATTACCGATGACGAAGGCCATTAGTGAGATCTTGAGAGAGTTTTAAGACTGTAGGATTATATCGAGACAGTTTCTTGCTGATGTGAGTTGGAAGTTTCCACCATCATGGTATTGAGGAAATCAAGAATAAAATGTCAAAAATAATTCCTTTTTTTAAAGAATATCTATTTATGTACAAGAGAAATTGAAATTACACTAGGTTTTTACCAAATAAGAACTCTTCCCCCAAACAAAACTCAATTACGAGAACAAAATAAGTAAATTTTAATAAACATCACACGGTATATGTTAAAAGTAATTTAACATCAGGATATAATATGTGGGAACTGATGGCAGTGACATGGATGTTTGTAGGGTTCGAAACCACTTTAAGCCATAAGACTCGGTCTAATATGACTTTAAAACGTTGGGCGTAGGGACTGACAACCCTATCCTGTAAAAAGAAACTATTTCCTGTAAAACTATTTCCTGCCGGTAGGCAAATGCCCTTGGCCCACCATGGGGGCTGTTGCGCCATTGATTGAAGAAGAAGAATATAATATGTAAATTAATAGAATTGCTGGAATTTAACACATCTGGACATGTGACCGAAAGCACAGTTTAAAAGGGTTTACAATTTATACAAGTAGAAATTACTTAAATTTTGTGACAGCCAAATTGAATTTTGTCAATTGAATCTATGGAAGTTCGATTTTAAATTTGAACAATCAATTGAAATTTGCATTTTAAAAACGAATTTTTGACATCATTTATCAGAAAATAACGGTAGAGCCACGAACTGGGCTAAGTTAAGCTGAAATGAGGTTTTTTAATCTAATATGGTATTTAAAATGATGTATGCTTAACAATAGAATAAATAAGTCCTAAATAATATAACGGAAATCAATTTTGTATACTAAATCGCTGCATATTTACATAATATATATAGAGAGAGGGGGGAGAAAGAGAGAGAGATAGTGTGTGTACATGTAATGGCACCGGTTTTGTTCAATTCTCTGAAATTTCTAACTTATACGTTCTAAACCCCTGAGTGGCGCTGCAAAGTTATTATTAATACGCTCTTATTATTAACCCTGCATCGTATTTTCTCGTAATGTCAGCATCTTCCCACTCTAAAAACACTGTTTTAGCATTTCTCTTAATGTACTCAGTGTGTTTCTTTATTTTCCACACATTTCTATCACTTTTAATGGGTTGTTTTGATTGCCAGACGTTCAACAACTTTCACAAATATATATATATATATATATACGAGTATGGGGGTCAGGCATATATAGCAAGATGGTTAAATGGTATTCTATTATTGTGGAATGTATTTCTAAGAACAAAATCATCTTTACTAAGTATGGTCGAGGAAAACTTAGTGCAAAAATTAAGCAGAGGACTGCTTTTTGAGCTAACTGCAAGGAGCAAAAATTACTATATCAACCCACCTTTTAAACCTTGCCCTATAGCAGCATTGTATGGCTAGTATCCAGATTAATTGAGGGCCGAAGGCTTGATGAAAGAAAATTATATGTAAGACATCCAGCATTAGATAGTACCATCAAACAACATCAATGAAACGAAAGATTTATTGGAAACTTACACGCATCAATTGAGTGCAAATCAATGGAGGTCTGCACACTTTACTAATAAGTTACAGATTTTGTTTGCTTTCGTGGATCAAGATTTTGGATCAACCCGTTATCATTACTGTTATATCCATTAAAATGAAAATTTGGGGAGGGGGTCCAGTGTAAGTGTGTGGGCATATATATCTTCGCATTGCGATTTTTAATCTGTATATCATGCCAAAAGGCACCTTATCACCTTGCTCGGCTATATAAATGCGACATTCACACGCAGATGCAACTGTTAACTCCTTCATCCCAAAAGACGATAATATTACACCACTCAGAGCTCTGTTGGAGGAAATTTACCTTCGTGAAAAAGATTACTGTGTGCAGAGTTGATCAACATGTTCTTCGAACTTGAACTGGAGAAAGTTTGATATGATTTAGAAAAACAAATTTCTGCACTTAACGCGAACCATGCAAACTTTTAGGATTTTTCGAACTGTCTTGGCGCACTGATGGGCCTTGTTGCGAACTGGATTAATACATAAGCCCATTTGGATCATAGAACATAGATATCAAAATTTGAGCTACACTGGGCTTTGACGTGGCTAAATAGAGATTATCACACACTTTATTAAAGCTCATATCCCATTAAAATCGATATGACGAGTATTAATATATTCGAGTCCTGACAGTACTATGGTTGTTTGTAGTGGTTCAGAATTCTACTTAAACAGCAGGTGCTGGTCTAATATGACTTTAGGGCGTAGAGTAACAACCTTACCCTCATAAAAAGAAACAATTTCCTGTCTCGAAATCTTCCAGCAGGCAGACCACCTTGGCCTATCAAGCGGCTGTTGCGCCAATGAAGAAGCTGGTTAAGACTTTAGACAAGTTTAGTTAAATTCCACTGTAACGAAATTTGACAATCACGGATTTTGTAATTTTACCTTAATTTTCGGAAACCAATGAGTATGCACATAGAAGAAAAATTAAAAAATATAACATTTAAGATATTCAACTGTGTTTCTTAAAAACTGAACAGTATATTCGATATTTTTAAATCAAATATACAATTTATCATTGAATATAATTATAATTTAATATATAGATCATCTACTTAAAAAGTTTGCTAGAAACAAACGATAATTTATTAAAATATTGTATTTTCAAGAGAAAATTTTCAATTTAGAAATTAAACTTAATATTAAAAAATATTTTTTGAAGTTTTTCATAGACAAAAAAAATAAATAAAAAAATTGATATAAATTTTATAAAAATGTGTTATAAACATAATTTTTTTCAAAATTAAATCCAATTCAATTACTCATTCTATTTAGTTAACAAAAATGCAGAGATAATTTGGAAGATATGTAATTTTTATTAAATTATGCTATGATTTCGCTTTTGTTTTTGGAAATTATATCAGAAATACTTTTAAAAACTTTTGTGTCTGATGATACTGAAGAAGTATAGAGATATCTAAATTTCAAATATTTTTATAACATACAATTTGTAACTAATTTAGTTCAGTTAATATTGAAATATTTCTTAATTATTAATTTATTAACATTTTCTCTTTCTACTTTTGAGTTTTCAAATAAGCATAATATGTAATGTGATATAATATAATGTTTCATAATATTATTAGTTAAATTAGACACTCCCATGAATTTTGATAGAAATTAACGCTTTTGCTAGAATGGATAACAGACTGTACTTAAAATGCTATTCAAGCATTTTTTTTTCTTTTGACTTCGTTTCCATTTCATAGTTATAGTCTTGCATCAATTTTCTTATGTCAGAGCAAACAAAGGAGCATTTTATATCAATTTGCGGTACCAAGTATTAACGCCACCGCAGCTACAGATTTGGCGGTTTTAAGTGGCGCTAATCTACACTTTAAACTTTTTGACAAATCATAAAATATATAAAACACTTTATTTAAAATCAAAACACTTTCAAAACTCATAACACTTTATTTAAAAAACAAAATAGTCAATCGGACTTCGATGGATAATGGCCCGATAGGTTTAACATAGATTAAAAAAAACAGTCTTATTTTTGTGGCGCATTCGGCAGCTCTTTATTGGCGCATTAGTGCAACTTCTGCTGCGGTGGCGTTAATACGTAAGTACCCAATTTGCTTCTGAGAATGAAGGAGTTCTTTTCCATAGGGTACTGAGAACAAGATAGTTTTTAAGAATGCTTTTACAAATTGCTTCATGGTCTAATTTTTATATGCTGTAGTGAGGTAATATTTTTTACTTGTATACCATACAATACTCCCTATTAGTGGAACACCTAAAAGGGAATTTTTTTTTCTTGTCCATTTGTCAAATTCTGATTTGAATTCAGACTGTTTGTCTGAATTTTCTAAACAAATTTAACATATCTTGTGTGCCGCCCAAAACGTTTGTTGATCTGACATTTTTAAGAATACGCAATGAGCAACTTTTCCAAATTTCAGTATGTTCTTTTGATGTTTCTTTATAAAAAAAAAAGTATATATTAAAAAAGCTGTCAAAACTGTTAGACTTGCCATTTTAATGCAGCTCAAACAAAAATGAAAACCACGGGAAGAGGAAGAAAAATCAAATATGACTAGCAACTCTCAATGGCGCCATCTAGAAAACATCTGCGCCCTTGATCGGAATATTGCAGCTAACCAGAGCCGAAAGCATTGTCAAGAATGTAAAATACTGGTAAGAATCTTCGATTATCAAGTTGTTTTTGGAACTTTAACGGATTCTAATAATTAATGATAATTCCAACTTATACGTGTATAGGATAAAGATGCTTTTGAAACAAAATGGTAGTCCTGTGGCGTCGATTTGATGATAATTTTTGCTGCAGCATGCAAAAAAAAGAGATCTCAAATTATGAAAAACGTTTTCTTTGTTGATATGTATAATCAGCGAATGTTACATGCATTTCCGCTCTAATCTAAAACGGTAAGAGTTCTTTTTCTGACCTCTAACAGAAACAAAGATAACGAAAACTTAAACAACTTTATCACGGAAAAACTAAACATGAGAATGAGAATAAAAGATAAATGAACAGTCTTTTTATGCTTGGATTTTGGCTTTCCAACCAATTTCTTGTCTATTTACTATTTTTTTCGGCCATTTTTTTCTTTTTCAAGAATAAGTGATACGATATTATTTTAAGAAGGAAACATAACGAAAATAGAGATGAATGGATAATGTTCTGCAAAAGACCGCTAGAGGCGCTGTAACTGATTGGAACCTAGGTATTACCTGAATTATTTTGCTTACTTTTTATTTAAAAATGCACGGATGGCATCTTACTGAAAATTTTGGAAATAAAGGAAACTTATTTGCTAATACTTCTTGATACTGCTCAAACTATGCATTTTGGGGTTGAGGTCCCAAAGAGCTCAAAAAAAAATAATAATACACCAATGGGTTGAATAAATTGTATGCTAAAAGAGAAGGAAATGGAAGTTTTCATCTGAGATGAAATTGTGAAAAGTTCTGCTAAAAATACTTCCTCATAATTATTCACTCCCATTAAACTAAAAATAAATATTTTTAAAGAGTTTTTTTACATATTGTAAAGTTTGATAAGAAATTTTTGTATCAATGGGTGATGAAAAAGTTTTTATAAAAAATTAAACTTCTTATTTTACAAATAAATGTCAAGAACTTTAATTACGTGCTAACGTTTTTAAACTTATTAATAAGCAATCAATAATGTATAATGTAACTAAAGCCATTATTTTATCAAAGTTTTCAAGTTTTTCTTTTTTAAAATTATAATTACTTAATAATTAATTTAAAAAATTAATTTAGAAATTTAATTTTAATTAATTAATTAAAAAAATAAATGAATAAATTAAAAATAAATTAATAATAAATAAATCACTAATAAATTAATAATAAATAAATCAATTAATAAATTTAATAATAGGGTAAGTTAATTAAAAATTAAATTAATTAAAAAATGTAATTAAAAATTATTTAAAATTATTGAATTTTCAAAAAATTAAAGTTTTTTAAATTAATTTTAATAATTAATTAATTAATTTAGTTGTTATTAATTTTTAGCTACTTAAGTTTTTCAACAAAAAAAAAAAAAAAAGGGGAAAGCAATATTTTCCCTTTTAGAATAAACAATATTTGCAAAAAAGTGGTTATGAATTTCGAAAACTAGTTTGAAAATTAATAATTAAAATAACAAATAAAAAAACAATGATATTAAATCCTTCCATAAAGTGTGTTGCTTTATAAGGTTGCATTTCAGTCACAATGGAATCTATGTTGAAATTTGGATCATGGAAACAAATTTGAAGTATAAGACACCACACAAAGAAAATGTAGGAAAAGTCTGGAACAAAATAATTACTTAAAATCTTCAAATTTGCCATTTTAAATAGTTGCTTTCGACATTTGAAATCCCTTTTAAATATTTAATATAATCAACTCGGAGCATAGTAGTTATATGCATTAGGTCTCAAAGTTAAAAATTCTAGTGCGATCATAGCTTTCAGATTCGATGTGGTTTTGAAAATGTTTAAACCACTTCCCATCGATAATCAGACTGCTTGGTGAGTTTTCTGGTTTTCTGCATATACAAACCTGCGATATGGAGCAATTACTAGAAATAGTTTCCTGAGTTGTTTTCCACTCAACAGCCATCGATGGATGGTTTTTTGTGGCATATATAAGAGGTACATGGGTCAGCCAATGTTCAAAAAAGTCAAATTTCCTTTTAATTTGTAAAAACAAGGAAAGTATTTACACAATTATTAAATTTATTATTGATATTTTAATACCGCTAATAAATTTTAATGGCACAAATATTATTAAAATTTAAATGGCGTAAAAAATTTGTAGGCAACGCTATGGAAAATAGTTTTTTAATAATAATAACTGTGAAAAATAAATAATTGATAATTTTAGAAAAAAATTATCATATTTAATAGAATGTATAGCATATGATTGAAATGAGCATCAAAAACTTTCTTTTGTGAATTCTCAGTGAATTTTGCTAGAGACCACTTTTTGAGACATTTTTGACATTGCCAAAACGGGAATAATACCACATTTTGGCATTGCTAAAAAATGAAACTAGAGCATAAAATTGAGATTTAAAATGCGGGCGAATATGTGTATTCCAGAACACCTGAAATGATGCGAAAACCTGCAGGATACTTCACAAAATCCGAAATAATTTGTGATTTTATGTATTTTGAGGAAATTGTGTTCAACGACAAAAATGCAAACGACAAATTGTGTTCCAACGAAAAGAAAACACAATTTATTGTTGAATCCAAAGGTGGTTAAATAAAAGCAGAATACCAATTAACTATGTTACTGTAACTATATTAACTATATTACTGACTGTATATAATTACTATATTACAATTTTTGTTGGCGATTCTAATATTCCTGTGGCTATTGAACTTGGTAGATGTTATTATACATAATATCATAACTAATTCTACTTCGTGGATTAGGTGTGGTTAATGATTGGTAGCATATTCTTTTGGATATTTTAGTCATTGAATATAATTTAATTTCTTGTAATATTTTTATTAACATTTGCTTCATCACCTAAAAAGTGTGGGACATATTTACAAGTGCAATCCTTGGTGGGATATATTGCCTATAGACTTTGTATTTTAGCGCATCCTAACGGTGCATGTAATCAAAAATCTTTTATTACTCATTTCAGTTCAGAGAAAAAAAGTATATTTTATGATGGATAAATTAAGATTCGTGAGGAAATTTAATTTTTTTTAACTTTTAGAATATGATAACCAACATAGATTTTAACGTAGAAAATTTTAAGTAAAATTTTATTCTTTCACATTTAAAGTGAGACATAAACAATTTAAGTAAGCTTGTTGTTGTTTCTTATCTTCGATCGACAGCAACATTTTAGAGCAAGTCCATGAACCTCATGAAAGGAAGAAAAAGAGGACGGGGGCAGCTTCTGTTAGGATGAAGCACCCTTAGGTAGAAATATGACTCGGCTCCTTGTCGCTGAAGAAGGCAGTACCTTCCGGGAAGATTCTTTAGGAGGAACTATCCTGCATTTGCGTATTATATGGGAGAAAACCCTGAAAACTCCCACCAGATAGTTCGACTGACGAGGTAAGATGCTGAACATCACAAACACCATCGATTCTCTTCGTTTTTTTGAAACAGTGTCTATAGCAAAGCATCCAGCGGATTGAACATCAGTCCTAATGCTCATCAGCGGGCGCATGTCACCACTGAACCATGAGTCGGACTTAACAAGCTTAAATATTAGTGATGCTTAGGATAATTATTTGGAATTTGTAAACAATGGACGGAAAACGATATTTTTGATGATTATACTCAGAAATTTTTGCTTTTAATATTTAATTTTAATACAGAATAAATTACAATTTGGAAATAAGTTTTTAAAAACATCGAATATTTTTTAAAAACAATAAAATCAGAATGAAATTTTTCACCATTTCTTTATTTTATTTAATCATATATTCCCAATAAAGAGAAAACAACTTAGAGGAATCTCTTTAACCCATTTCTTTAAAATAAAACGCAACAACATTCACGAACCACAAATGGAAAGGCGGGGTCTTAATCACGAACAAAACATCTTTAAAAACGAAAAGATAACCATCTCTTTTATGAAGAATCAATATTTAACTTGGGAACCGAAATTCTCCATGCCAGACCTTTTATCTTCCTCTTAACGAAGGTGTAGGCAGATTCCAATTAGTGTCGAAGACAATTTTGACTGCGACCTTTCTCTTTTACAATTATAAAATGTTGGCCACTTGCCCGCGTGGATCTTCGATAAGGATTTTCCACCTCACGAAAGAGGAAAGAAGGTATTTAGTTCACGTTCAATTTAACTGGGTCATTTTTATCTGACGTCAACACAGAATTCGGTTTAATGCATTACATTTTAAAAATAAGATTGTTTCATTGTGTTAAAATTTAATGGATTTTCTAGAAAAGGAATTATTTTTCCTGGAAAGGTGATGAACAATCTTAAAGATCGTGAAGACATGTTATTTATCTGCGAGAGTTATTCCATCCCATTAGTTTAATGTAACACTTACAGAATTTTTCTCCTAGTGAAACAAAGTAAAATCTTATTGCAATCTTCCACCTCCCTAATATTAGAACGCTTTTTTTTTAACAAATGAAATCACTTATTTCTTGAAACTTTTATTATGTTAACACGATTTTAATATTTAGGTGTTGTTCACAGTAGGTTAGAGAAATCATGACTTTCTAAACGATTGTCAAACGGAAAGAAAATGAATGTCATCTTGCATTTTTATTTTAAAAGAAGGAATTCTTAGAAAATCAACCAAAAAGATATGTGACGCCTATCTATATAAGGTATACTATTCACCACGTTAACTGATTTTCTAATTAAAGTTTGCGATACTTTCCACTAAGAAAAAATCAATTTTAAATTGCTAAATCACTAATCATAGTTGTATAATTTAGCCCCAAGTAGAACATGTGTTATTATAAAGCTTGTAATATTCCTTTAGCACAAAGAATTTAACATTAACTGCATAAGCTTACATAGATAACATTAAATTTATCTTTTGTAAAAGACAATTTAGCTTGTTGCAAAAAATTGTCATTAGTAAGTCCTTTGAAATCGAAAATACTTCATGTTTCTAAATTGAATACTTATGTCTTTAGCCCTGAAATCATTAATTTTTTCTAAAAGTTTAAAACAAGAATATTTCGGTATTCAGATGTTGTTTCTCATTATAAAAATTTGATTTGTCGCTCTGCGATCATTTTTTTTGCACACTTTGAGATAATTAGATCGGTATCTACAATTCAACGTGGATTCCTATCCACTAATAAACATCCATGCCACCACCAGGATTCGAGCCTGAAGAATCAATGGCCAGACCACAATCCAATTAGTTTTTAAGAGGCACCAAATATTCTTTTAAAGAAATAAAATAAAAAAACAAATTTTCATTTATTTTATTCAATCATATACACTTTCGCAACGAAGAGAACAACTTAAAGGAATCACTTTTAACTCATTTCTTTCGATAAAACACAGCGACATTCACAAACCACAATGGAAAGGCCCCGGGGTCTTAATCACGAACAAACATCTTTAAAACGAAAGATAACCATCTCTTTTATGGAAGAATCAATATTTAACTTGGGGACCAAAAATTCTCTCCATGACAAACCTCTTATCCTCCTCTTAACGAAGCTGTAGGCAGATTCCAATTAGTGTCGAAGACAATTTTGACTGCGACCTTTCTCTTTTACAATTATAAAATGTTGGCCACTTGCCCGCGTGGATCTTCGATAAGGTTTCGTCCTCACGGAAAAGGAAAAGAAGAATTTAGTTCACGTTCAATTTAACTGGGTCATTTTATCTGACGTCAACATAGAATTCTGGATTTAATGCATCACATTTTAAAAAATAAGATTGTTTCATTGTGTTAAAATTTAATGGAGTTTCGAGAAAAGGAAGTTCTTTTTTTCCTTTAAGGGGATGAACAATCTTAAAGATCGTGAGGACATGTTATTTATCTGCGAGGAATTATTCCATCCCATTAGTTTAATGTAACACTTACAAGAATTTTTCTCCCTGGTGAAACTAAGTAAATCTTATTGTAATCTCCTCTTCACCCTAATTTTAGAATGTTTTTTTTACAAATGAAATCACTAATTTCTTGAAATTTTTATTATGTTAACACCATTTTAGTGTTTAGGCGTTGTTCTCATTAGAATTAGTGTAATCATAACTGTAAAAAAGAGAAATGGGAATGAATGTCCTTTTACATTTTCATTTAAAAAAAAATTCCCCGAAACTCCACCAAAGAGATACGTGATCACCTATTGATAAAAAATATTCTGTTCACTAAAGTAACTCCTTTTTTTTTAAATAGTTCTTAGGACTATCGGACTACTCGCCACCAAGGCAAAGCAATATAAGTCACTAAATCACTACTTGTAGAGATAGACACGAAAGGACATGTTATTAAGCATGTACAGTATGTATTCATTTTAAAAGAATGTTAGCTTTAACTGTACAAGCCTAAATCTATAACACTATATTTATCTTTTGTAAAAGACAATTTACCTTGTTTGCAAAAATTGTTGTCAAATATATAGAGACATAGAAAACACCTCATATTTCTAGGTTGAACACTTGCGTCTTTAGCACAGAAATCCTTAATTTCTTCCTGAAAACTTTACTACGGGAACATTTCGGTATTTAGACAAGGAAGATGTTTTCTTTTGACAGGTAGACTTTACGATACCGGTATCTACGGTTTATAAGTGGATTCCAAAACACTACAAGTGTCCAGGGCACCGCTGAAACTCGAATCCGAAAACTGTGGCACCGAGGGCCAGAGCGCTAGTTACTCGCCCATGAGGTCCCAACAGTGAGTGCAACCCAACGCACTCGTAGTGCATTGATCAATTTCTTCTTCTTGAAGTTTCACATTTATCCCTTTTGGCATTTTCCCATGCCTATTGAGCTGTATAGTGCTTCTTATTGTATTTGGAATAATTCATTCTTCTTTTAAGCCTAGAAGTTTCAAACATTTGCATATTCTTTTGGCTATTGAATGTTATAGTGTTTATTGTTGAATTGGGAATACTTCATTCTTCATCTATGTCTAGAATTTTCAATCTTTGATGTATTCACTTGGCTATTGAATGTGATAGTGATTCTTGTTGAATTTGGAATACTTCATTCTTCATTTACAATGACATTTATCTTACTTTTGTATATTCTTATAGAAATTCTTGAACAATTGATTCTTCATGAAGTTCTTGATCTATTCAACATTGCTATATTCATGTGTCTATTAAATTTGGTCATTCTTGTAGCATTCCCATCAATTGCTTCCTATATCTCGAGCATTTGTAAACATTGGCTAAGTTTATTCATCGGTTCTCGAATGTTCACACATGATAAGTTGAAATTTGCCGATAGCAGATTTCAGTTTTTTTTTTATTTGTTAAGTTACTATCTGTATAGTAAGTATGGGAATGAAAAGAAAATCTTTGAATATTCTTTCAAGAATGAAGGCTGCTAAAGAAAGCATGCTAGTTTTAAACACAGATAAGCATCGTAAATTCGCATGCTAGAAGGTAGATGAAAGGAGGCGTGAAATTGCCAATGTCACCTTGGGGAATATTTGTTCCCAATTGCGGTGGCAAATGGAAGCGCAGTGTAACAGAATAATGTAGGAGTAACTTTCACAGTGTAACAGAATAGCTTTAAGTAATGTTCTAGTAACCTATTTAAAAATATTAAACATTCTATTTACTTTTAATGTTAGCAAGCATGTTTAAAATTAACACACATTAGCACATTTCAAGTTTGAGACAATATATCTTTTTTCAATTTTTTTTGTTTTGTTCTAATGCAGCTGGCAAACACTTGAGAGTTGTCTTTGATGTCTTAAGGCAAGCGCTGCACCGACGTTACTCATAACACTACCCAGGAGGCACGTGTGGTTTGAAGATAAGCTGCTGTCATGGAGTAACAATACCCCCGTAACGCTCTACGATCCTGTTAGACCGGGACCTACCGTTTAAAGTGGATTCAGAACCACTACAAACATCCATACCGCCGGGACTCGTATCCGAAACCTGTGGTGCCTAACGCCAAAGCGCTAGCTACTCGGCCATTCGAGGTCCTTTTCCAAATTTATTATTGATGCAATACGATTTTTATTCAAATTTACCATTCATATTTAACTTAAGACAGACTAAAATATAAAGTTCAATCAAAAAAAATTTTTTTTTTTTTTTCCTTTAATATAATAAAATTATTTTCAATTATTTATAATCTAAAAATATCTTGAGTTATATTAAAATAATTTTCTAATACTTATATTACTAATATCAAATGGTTCATTCATTCTCATTATAAAAAACGACAACCAAGAATAAGAGTTGATATTATCAATCAACTAATATATACCAACTAACTAAAAATCTATCTATCTATCTCTCTCTCTCTCTCGCTATATATATATATGTTATAATTTATATAATATAATATGTTTTTTAATTAACATATCAACTAATATGTTAATTAAAAACACACAATTACAAAATGCATTTATTGTTGGCATTTAGAAAAAGTAAATTTTTTTCAATTTTGATTAAACTAAATTTTTATCACTCAAAAATATTTTTAAGACATATTATTTTCTTAATTATTTCGGTTCATTCAAAATGGTTTTAGGTTTATATTAAGAATATCACATAAATGTAATAATAATCATTGCATTAAATAATTATAGATATTTTTTCTGAATTTATTTCATTTTATTATTAATTTAGTATACAACTACTTCCACCTTCAAATTTTACGATATCGTAATATTTATTTTTAAAAAATAAATTATTTTAAAATGGTATTAAATTTTAATGAAAATCAAAACAATTAAATTCACCAATAGAATTTGTTTCCATTTAAAATTCTTTCTGAAATGTTGGAGCGGATTTATTAGTCATATAAAAATACTAAACAAACGAATATTTTAAATAAAATCAAATGCAAACTACGATAATAATGAAGTACAAGCAATCACAAAATAGAATGTTTTTTATAAATTCAAATCTGACAAAAGAAATGAATAAAACATAAAGCGTCTGTTAAAATTAAAATAATACAAAAATATTCATGTAAATTTAGATTAAAAACTATTTTCCACTAAAAATTATGTATCACATAGTTTTGCATTCAATAAAATTCCTTTTTGCAATATCATTTGGTGACAAAAAGTTGAAGAAATTTATTCCATTATAAAACAAGTGTTTTATAGATATCTTTAGCGTGATTTACATGTTCTAGTCTTTTGAATGTTTACCGTCGTAAGCATTATATAAGCTTTTACTTGTTATTTAATGTGTCAACTATTTTACAGCCACAGAATAAATCTTCTACAAAAGCGAAATTTATTGAAGTGAAAAGATTAGTGAGACTGTCTCGATGATTTAAAGACCGTTAAAATGTCAAATTGTTTTTAATCTTGAAATAGCATTTGTTATTCAGATTTGTGGTAGATAAATAAGATGAAAAAACTCTTCCCTATGATAATTTTTGCTTCTATTGAAACTTAAAAGAATAATAAAGAAAAAATGTTTGATTTTTTAAAATTAAAACGGTGTTTGATTTTAAAATGATAATTGATATAGAAATAATTTTATTTTGCACGTAATTTTTTATGATGATTTTTGACAAAATATGCATTGAAAATTTTGATAAATTCTTTCAAAAACAAAATTATAATATTTATGTTTTTAAGGCTGGTTAAAAGTTAATATAATTGTTTCTGATTGCAGGATTTTTTTATAGAAAAAACAACAATAATAAATAATAAATTCATAATTTTTACAATGTACAGGGTGATTATAATTAATGTCTCAATTTCAAAATGCTATAAAAAAAGAACCACTCGTCACAATGAGTTCAAAATTTGAACTGAAGATTCTTGAAAAAGGGGACAACGGTATGGCATAAAAAAATGGTCCAAAGTATATTAATAGATGGCGCTGTAAATGGCATAAAGAAAGTGAATTTATCTGCCAGTTATATTTTTATTCGAAATGACAACGCATTTGGCATGAGTTGCACATTAAACCAACTGTAGTGTTCAATGTGTTTCATATTTTCGTATTTTTGACGGAAAAAAGGGCTACCTGACACTGTTAGTGGAAAGCCCATCCACCACGGCAGGTCATACCAAATTGGATGGGAAAAAAATCGGTTTTTTGCTTGGATGTGCTATCATATCTTAATTATTGAAATGATGTTATTAGCAAATACAATTTTGTTTCCAGAACAATTTTTTTTTCATTAAAATCGAAAATATGCATTGTTAGGATTATGTTCAATAAATTTTTATCCTATTTATTTCTTATTATAAATTCAATTACAAATTTATTAGTCATTCGGATTGAAGTCGACTTCGATTAGACTCAGAACTGTAATCCCTCTGATTCCTTGCCAAGAACTTCAAGGACACTATGCTCTACATCATACACAGTCATCATTACAAATATCATATCTTTATCTGTACTCAATTCGAAAAAATAACAGAATGAAATTCAAGCAATAATCAGCAATAAATAAAACGCAGCTCTTTTCTAATCTTTTGAAGGTTCAAGGTTATAATCAAATGTCTCCAAAACATCATGAAATTACGACAAAATGAAAGTTGCTAGATGTATAATGCCATGAACGAGCTTGTGTTTGTCTTAGAATAAATGGATTTGTTCGTGTTTGCCTTTAGAATAAATGCGTTTATTCCAGTTTGTCTTAGAATAAATGCATTTTTTCATTATTGTTTTATAAATGCGTTTGCTCGTGTTTAGAATAAATGCATTTTTTGCAGTTTGTCTTAGAATAAATGCATTTTTTGCAGTTTGTCTTAGAATAAATGGGTTTGTTCATGTTTGGCTTAGAATAAATGCATTTTTTCCAGTTTGTTCGTGTTTGGCTTAGAATAAATGATTTTTTCCAGTTTGTCTTAGAATAAATGGGTTTGTTCATGTTTGGCTTAGAATAAATGCATTTTTTTTCCAATTTGTTCGTGTTTGGCTTAGAATAAATGTATTTTGTTCCAGTTTGTTCATGTTTGGCTTAGAATAAATGCATTTTTTTCCAGTTTGTTCGTGTTTGGCTTAGATAAATGCATTTTATTCCAGTTTGTTCATGTTTGGCTTAGAATAAAAGGCATTTTTTCCAGTTTGTTTCGTGTTTGGCTTAGAATAAATGAATTTTTTCCACTTTGTTCGTGTTTGGCTTAGAATAAATGCATTTTATTCCAGTTTGTATTAGAATAAATGGGTTTGTTCGTGTTTGCCTTGGAATAAAATTTTCTTTTTGTCTTAGAATAAATGCGTTTGTTCTTGTATGCCTTAGAATTTTACGTTGTGTTCCGAAAAGGTACAAATATGTGATGAGTATACTGGTAATAATCTGTTAAAAGTTCGTGTTAACTTAGTTAAGATACTCAGTATTCTGACAGATATATAGCAATTCTAAGAAAGATTCTTCGATAGAAATACTCTCTAAGCAATACTTCCTAAAAATCCCTTGCTTTATATTATATAAATAGATTTATATTATAAAAAGTATAAGAGATCTTAATACTTATTGTGGTGTATAGGAAAAACAAGATTGATCACAAATATATAGAGAGAAATCCGCACTTTTATCGGTAAATATTTCCAATGGGTAGATATAATTGACAATACAAATAATTGGCTGTATAGCCATCAAATATAATGATTTAAATTTATTTTTGCATTCTCTTCAAATATGCAAATTATTATAATAGGAAGAATTTCCAAATATTACATATATAGTTTTTATATTTTAGAGTAACTTTTATATCGTTTTTCGAACAGAAAATTGTTTGCATTTAAGAATATTTCTACAAAAGGAACTCACTGAAATATTTTCTTATGAACAAGGCAAAAAAATAAAGAGCATTTGTTCATTTCCAGTGATAAAAATGAAAAAATCTATACATTTTTTTTACAATATTTAAAAATAACTTATAAAATTTTTTTTTACAAAAACACCCAGATTAAATGAATACAAAATTAAAGAATCGCTAAGTTAAAAACAAGCCCTCAAATAAGAAATTGTCAATTGAAAACAATAACTGAAAATTTAAATATGTAAAACAAATTTAACTTAGTTAACCACTCATCAACAAGATTTCATTTTTAATGTGTTTTTTTTTATGCGGACTGTTTGACCGGTATACTACTCAGTGTTTATGCATCTTTTAAGTTTGTTTTATATTTTGATAAAAATATAAAACAAACTTAAAGACTATACATAGACAACTATATTTTGACCACTTTAGAAAAAGCTAAACCAATTCGGTTGATCCACATCATTCCCTAGTTTAATTACACAGTGGAAAAATACTTTAGTGGTAATGTCTAAAGTATTCGCTCCTAATATCCACTTCCTATTGGTGGTATTATCCAGCTTTAAAAATTTTTTTCATAGGATTTAATAAATATATCCAAGAGTAGATTCAAAAGCTCTTTTGCCAAGATTCAAATTTAGCTTTCTTCAATTTCCATGAGGTGATTCTAGATAAAAGTTTGGAATATTATAAGTTTTTGAGTACTAAAGGCCAATAAATATCTAATTATATCACTCAAAGCTCACTGAAACAGATTTATTATTACAGGCAAAGATACATCAGGGGCATTCAACTTGGCTTAGGTGCTTTGAGAAGTCTGATGCTGCTTTAAACAATTTATCCAAAAGAGCAAATACTAGAGATAAAGAAATTTGACTGAAGTGAAAAATGAAATTTTTACTCCTGGAAAAAATTTCAAAAAAATTTTTTTGAATTCATTGTCTACAAATTCAAGAATTTTTTTTTTATTTTAAAAGAAAATAACCATTGCATGTGTACTCCTGGACGATGCAAAAGTAAATAAAATAAGATTGATAAATTTGAAAAAGGAAGAAATGGATAAAACTTATAAAACAAACCATAATATTTTAACGGTTGAACGATGATTTGAAAATATGGTTGACATTAGTACTTGAAATAAAAAAGTGAATAAAAGATAATAATATGCCAGAAAGAAAAAGTGGATACCGCATAGAATAGTTCACGGTAGATATCCTCAATTGAAGGCATTCGCCTAGACTGTTTTCATGGTGAAATACTTTGCTTGTCATCCCATAATATGCTTCAGCACACATCGCCCCCAAACAAACGTACATGTTGTTTATTTATACATCCCGATAGATATGGCCTGTCATCGTTACACTGAACATGCAGGGAGTTCTGGAACTTCAAAAAGAATAATTAACCCAAACGAGCCATTTGCTGCACCACCATAACGGTGTAAAACTTCAAAACTCCCATTTTGTTGATAACGGGGACCTGATAGCATTGAAAGTCCGGCGAGTCAGACTGCAAACTAAACCTGGACATCTTCGGAAAACATCACATGGACCGATTGGTTAGCGGTGCTTTTTTGCATGCTCTCTAGACTTCAGGTTAATCGACGGGCGACAGTGAGTTGCGGTAAGTGGAATCCACATTAAACTGTAGGTCCCGGTAGGTAGGTCATATAGACCAATGTGCCCTAAGCATCTGTACCTACAAACTGTGTTTGTTGCTGTTAGTTGAGCTGAAGAGACTGACGAGACAGGTCCGATGCAGTTTTATTTAGGAAAAAGTCTGTTTCTTTTTGGCAGTAACTGCTCAATACCGGTCCTCATTCGGCGTTGTAACTCGGGGGTCGACCAGTGGCATTTAAAAAGAATACTCCATTTACCATCATCTTGGAATCGTTGCCAAAGCCTGAAAGAGTGGCTGACACTCACTGGGCGATTCAAGTTCCTCGGAATTTCTCCAGCTGGATCCACATTCCAGTCTTCCGATAATTCTGAAAAAAAAAAAAATCCTCCAAATGTTTACTGAAGCCACTCCAAATGAAAACGTGTTTATTACTAAAGGCTTTAAGATAAAGCTTTAATTGAACAATTTTACTTCTTTGCCACCATTCCGTTAATTAAGATCTCTTAAAGAAAATGGAAAATCATTGTGACGAAAATCGCTCTTGGAAAAATGTATGGTTTTCCTGTAATTAATATTCTTCAAAATGGTGATAAATCTACATTTCAGTTTCAAAAGAGAGTTCAATTTCTGTGTGATTCTGAATTTTCCTTAATTTATGGACATGAGTGTATATCAAACTCACTGAAACAGATTTATTCATTACGGGACAGTTGGCATAAAAATTGACTAGGTGCGTTGAGATGTATGTTTTTGCTGCTTTTGCCAAATTTAACCAAAAATACTGTTGAATGCTAGAATAAAGGAATTTGGCTGAAGTGAAAAATGAAATTTTTAAAAAATATTTTTTTGCATTCAATGTCTAGCTGAATTCACTAGAATTTTTTCATTTTTTAAGGCAGAGTTATAACATCGTACTCACTTTTGCATTATCCAGGGGGCGCGTGTAATCCTTGAAGATAAGCGACGGACGAAGTAACAATGCCCCCGCAAAGCCTAACGATCATATATTGAAAATAAAATAATCGACCAAGCAGCTTAAAAAGTGGATCTGAACACTGGCTAAACATCCGCACCGCCGGGACTCGAACCCGGAAACCTGAGCTCGAGCGCCGAGAGTTGCCAGAATAATCGACCGTTCAGCCCTTTTTAATACAAAATATTTTCTTTTGGTGAAACATGCCACGACTTTCAGACAATTAAACATAAAACCAATATATATATATATATGGTTATAGTTTGAATTATAAAAAGAATTGTATGTCAGATTTAAAGTAAAATTTGTAGTAAAACATTAGGGAAGCCTAAAGAATTCAGATCCAGAACCAAGAGGAGCAATGAGCCTTCCGGGAAGATTTTTAACCACCTCATTTGCATGTCGTAGTGGTTGTAAAACCTCAGAAAAACTCCCCATTTGTTGGTATACGAGGGCACACATATAGTCATTGCACAGTCACCATCGAGTCTCTTTGCTTTCTAGAAAGCAATTACTGCAATGGACATCTTCAACGGATTCAAACTTGAGTCATGGCCGATTGGTTAGTGCTCTCTGACCTTTGGTGCCACAGACTTCAGGTTCAAATCCTGACGGTGGCATGAATGTTTGTTGGTGGTTCGGAATCCACGTTAAACTCTAGGTCCCGGTACGTAAGTACCTACAGTGTGCAAAAATGACCGTAGAGCGACAAACCAAACCTACAAACTTGTGTTTGTTACATGTTAGTTGAGTATGTTACCAATCCGACCACGAGTTGAACTAGATGTTTTATTAGAAAAAAGTTCATTAGTTAGACATTTTAAAAAATAAAAAAATTTCATTATGGATGTAGTTTATAATAAGCAGTTAAAGAGTGTAGAATATAAAAGTGTTATTTAAAAAAAATATCCATTTACCTTTTTAACTCAGAATCAAACAGAAAGAGTAAAATTTAAAGAGGCTTCACTGGGAAATTTTCTTCCAGTTGAATAAACAACAAAATTTAAGTAAATTGAAAAAGAAAAAGTTGAAATGTTTACTGAAGTACCCAAATGAAAACGTGTTCTTTCATGTCAGATTAATTAAGATAAAACTTTTTAATTGAAAAAACGTCAAATGTATCAACGGTAGCTGTTAATGAAGATGACAACTGAAAGAAAATGGAAATCAAAGTTAAAAATCAAGCAGTTTGGGACAGCGATAAGGATTTCGCTTTAATTAATTCTCAGAATGGTGATAAATCTTTACATTTCAGTTTCAGGGTCGATACTTTTTCTACGTTGATTAAGTAATAAATTATAACTATAAAAAAATTTAAAATATTATAAAAAAGTCATTACGGACAATAATAAAATAAAAAATAAATAAAGATCATGCTTGAAAAATTTTTATATTTGTGCTTGAATAATCTGTTTGAAGAATTTGTTTAAATATGAATAAAGATGAAATAGAATATCTTTTTAATACAAATATTTTTTTTCTTTCTAATGCAGCTGGCAAACACTTACACAGCTTGGTCTCTGGATGCACTATAAGGCAAGCGCTCGCACAGACGTACTCACTTTGCATTACCCAGGGGCGCGTGTAACTTGAAGATAAGCTACGGACGCGGAGTAACAATGCCCCCGCAAAGCTCTAGTGATCATAATAGACCGGGACCTACAGTTTAAAGTAGATTCCGAACCACTACAAACATCCATCGCACCGTCGGGACTCGAACCCGTAGAACCTGCGTACCGAGCGCCAGAGCGCCAGCCACTCGGCCATTCAGACCCTTTTTTAGTACAAATATTTTCTTTAAGAACATTAGATTTAATTGCACACACACATAAAACTATATATATATATACGTATATATATATAGTTTTGGTCAAGAGGAAAAGGAATAGACATAAGCCGATTTAAAAATTTTTGTAAACATTAGGGAAGTTTAAGAATTGGGATCCAGTCCAAGAGGATAATGAGAGAAGTCGGCAAAAAGTTGTTGGACTTCTGGCAGTCAAAACAAACCATTAAAAGTGTTTCCGATTAACAGATTGCAGAGTGTAGAAAATGAAGAAACAGACTGAGTGCGTAAGAGAAATGTTAAAATCGGTGATTTCAGAGAAGGGAAAATGTTGACATGAGAAAATCAGATGAAGGGTTAATAGGGTGAGTGGAACAACATAATTTGAGTGTATAAGTCAGGGATGTCAGGGTAATTGAACAAAACCGGTGTCATTGCATACACACACTATTACAATATATATACATAATGTAAATATGCACTCATTTAATATACAAAACTGACTTCGCTGCATTATTTAGCCATTATTTACTCTATTGTTAGGCATACAACATTTTCAATTCCATATTAGATTAAATAGCCATTGAACACAATTATATTATCAAGTCTATTGAACCAAGTTAGAATACCTAAAGACTTATGCTGAATTTGTCACCAGTAGCGCCATCTATGTTAGCCTAAGAAATTTTCTCTGCCATTTGTTATATCATTTTAGTATTACGAATATTATGTTGGTTTCCAACATGCAATTTGCTTGTAGAGAATACTGTTGTTCTGTACTTGTGCAAAATGGTCTTATGGAACAGTTCTTGCCATTCTCATTTGAATATTTTAGTTGGTGAGGCATTGTTTTCACTCTCTAAATAAATCAATGAATTTGTTTGATTAATACATATTAATCAAGTTATTGTTTGATTAATACATTTTAAAATGCATACATAATAAACTTAAACATTAAGAAGGTGTAAATATAAAAACTACCCATCCTAAATATTACCAAACATTACTCACAAAATGTGGAATGCTTTCTGTAATGAACAACGCCAGCAATACTTAACATAAAACCAGCAATTTCTGCTTCCAATGCTTCGAATTAAATTAAGATCTACGAGTTCACCAACTAATATGATTAATCAAAAAGCGACTGCTGATATACAGGAACAAAACCCGATGATTTGAAATCCGAAACAGTAAATTCTATTTAAGGTGCCACTCAAACTAAATGAGCTCCGCGATAGCATGCTTCCACCATCTGTTAAGAATAATGTTAATTTCCTGAGGTGACCGATGAATCGGGGACTGAATAATTGCTCGAGCTAAACAGTCTACAAATAACACTTTGATGCAGACTCTCAACCTTTGAAATTGTTGTTGGTAATGAAGTACTTGAAGCTTGATGGTATTCCTGGCAGTGAAGAGATAAGATAGATTGTTTAGGTGAATAAGATGTGATTATGTAAATACGCACTGATTTATTATACAAAAACTGATTTTCACTGTATTGTTTAGCCATAATTTACTGTATTATCAAGAACGTACCATTTTAAATTACATACTAGATTAAATTTCATTTAAGTTTAAGTTATTGTCTGACTTTTGAAACTCAATATACATATATATATATATATATATATATACAAATTTTGTGATGCAGTTTGCGTGTAGCGAATACTGTTGCAACTTTTGTTGTGCAAAACGGTCGTGTGTTTTACAACAACTATTGTCATTCTCTTTTGGATATTGTATTTGGGAGGTATTTTTATTCTCACTTTGATTAACATAACATTTTAATGCATACATTGAAGGAACCTAAAACATCAAGAAGGCTTAAATGTAAAACATACCATCCTTCTGAATAATACCAACATTACTCACAAATGTAGAATGCTTAATGAACAACGCTAGCAATACTTAACATAAACCAGCAATTTCTGCTTCCAATGTTTCGGATTAAATTAAGACCTCAGAGTTCTCCACCAACTAATTATGATTAAACAAAAGCTGATACACAGGAACAAAACCCGATTATTCAAATTCCGAAATAGTAAATTCTATTTAAGGTGCCACTCAAACTAAATGAGCTCCTGATAGCGTGCTTCCACCATCTGTTAAGAATATTGCTAATTTCCTGAGGTGACCGATGAATCGGCGACTGAATAATTGCTCGAGCTACTAAACAGTCTACAATAACACTTTAATGCAGACTCTCAATCTTTGGAATTGTTGTTAGTAATGAAGTACTTGAAATCTGATGGTATTCCTAGTAGTCAAGAGATAAGATAGATGTTTTGGGGAATAAGATATTATTATGTACTGATTTAGTATGTAAAACTGATTTTCGCTGTATTATTTAGCCATAATTTACTGTATTGTCAAGAATAAGCCATTTTAATTTCCCTATTAGATTAGATAGCTTCATTTATGGTTACCTTATTATCTTACTTTTGAAATTTAATTTTTATATTTAGTTGTAAATATATTTTTGCGTTTATTTAGAAAAATAAAAAAACATAATTTATTAAAAAGAAAAAGGTAGACATTACATGAACTTGTCTAAAATGTCAAAATGTAATGTATACTTTTAAATTTTATTAAATGGTTTTGTTCAACAAATTTTTTATTCATGAATATTTTTAAAAAGCCCTAAATATAAATATAATCGCATGACATTGCTAATAAATATTAATAAGGGCCATGTGATTATATTTTTTCAACGTTTGGTGGTAATTTTAAGGAATAAAAAGTTTAAAGAAGAAGATTAAATTTAAAAAAGTATTATAATATTGAGAAGTAAATTGCAAAAAATTAGATTATAATATCAGTAAAAATTAGATTATAATATCATTAAAAATTAGATTATAATATCATTAAAAATTAGATTATAATATCATTAAAAAGTAGATTATAATATCTCATGTCCCTAACTTAAATTTTTTAAATTATAAAATTGTAAAAGTTTTACAGTACATGAAAGTAAGAAAATGCCTCTATCCAATTTTCAATATTTAGTTTGTTGTATTCTAAATATTTTTTAAAACGATTCTCTTTTCAAAAGCATAAAAATAAAAACAACAAAAGCATAAAATTTATTAGTAATTATCAATGCCTTGTTGTATTGACACATTGCAATTGTTGTATACATTAATAATGTCATGACATCAGTATTATTCGTGGATAAACGCTTAAATATTACTACTAACACAAATGGAAAACGAAAATGAATTTTCAATTTCAGATTGATTGGTTTTGTTTATCTCTCTACAGTCATTTTCTGCACACTTTAGGCTAATTAAACCAAGACCTATAGCTTAACGTGGATTCCGAACCACTAACAAACATCCATGCCACCGCCAAGAATCGAATTTGAAATCTGTGGTACCAAAAGCCAGAGCATTAGCTAATTGACCATCAGGCCACTCAATTTCAGATTGATTAGTTTGGTTTGGTTTATCGCTCTACGCTCATATTGTGCACACTAGAACTAAAGAGACCGGGATCTAAGGTGTAAAGTGGATTCGAACCACTACAAACATCCATGGCACCGCCGGGACTCCAATTTCAGATTGAAGCGACTTAAATAGTACCGAAATTAGGTTCAATTTTTAGAGAACCTAATTCCATTGTATTGAAAAAAAAGTTCTAGTTATCTAATTTTGCATAATCTATTTTGTAAACCTGATGTGGAATGTATTTTTGCTTAAATTATTTTATAAAATAGTTTTCGATTACAAATTTCATGATTTTAGAAAAGTAAGTATTCTGTTTCTAGAATCATGAAATTTCGTCCTACTATTAAGTTTACATATAAGAATTTCTTGGAAAAGTTACAGATTGTATGAAATATTTTACAACATAAGAAATTGATTTTTTACGAATTTTAATATTTATTTCCTTAACTATAACGGTACAGAATTTAAAAAAAACAGCATTTTAACTTTATGTAAATATTATACCGGAAACACCAAATACTGATTGTTCTACCAAGTTTTACATATACGATTTTCATGCAAAAGTGGGGAGTTTTGCGGTGTATACTAGTAAGTTAAAGGAACAAAAAAAGAAAAGTCCTTCAATTCTTGTCTCCATTTCAATATTTTACCGAAATAATGCCGAAAAGTTGCTTGATATTTCCTTACGTGACTTCTTTTCGTCGCTTTTCCCAAATCATGAATAAATTATTCAAATTCTTCTCTCGTGTGAGATTTTTATCTCTTTTCTGTTACACAGATTCGAGTGGCGAGATTTATTTTTTTTCTCATTTTGCTGCCATGCTGAGTATATTTTGAAGTCAATTTGAATGACTCGATGCCACGCTGAAGATTTCGTAAACAAAAAAAAGTACATCCAGCAAAGAGATTTCGGTGTTTCGTTTTTCGTGTAAGTGTTTTTGTATATTCTCCTCACAAGTTTTCCAACCAGTTATTGATTGAATGGCTGTAAATGAAAGATTGTTTTTTGCAAAAATGAACTATACCCAACTCACATCAAAGAAAAAAATTTAGTTATTGTTTTACTTATTAATTAATCATATATATTATGATATACAGCATCTTCTTGATTTTTTTTTTTTGCCATGCTTAGGGGACATGGGTATCTTTTGAGTCAAAAATTCATAATCTTAAACATACGACGACGCATAAATTATAAAGTTTATATATTTTAGAATGAAATTTGGAAATTTTTTATAACTAAGATTAACTAACTCTCGTACTCCAATTAATTTACTTAAAAAATATAAAATACGTATGTTTGTTGCATTCTGAAAACTTTGTTGTTGCTGTTATCTATGGTCTTATTGGAAAGTACATACAAATTGAAAGTACATCAATACAAATTTGGCCACTTACCGTCGAAATAGAAAGAACATATAAACAAATTAAAATTACAAAGGAAATTACGGAAGGAATTGCAACAGATATTCTTAACAAAAATCGCCCAAAAGTCCTTAAAAACAGTTAAAAGCAAGTTAAATGCTCTAAGGTTAAAAATTTAAATAACTAGAAGCACCATAATAAAAGTCCGTGTGATCATTCTGCGAGATAAATTTTTTTGAGAAATATCCAATTTAAATTCTTATATAAATAGATGATAAATAATATATTTATCTTCTAAACTTAAAAATATAATAAATTTGTTTTTAAAAAATGAAAAATATACGCAAATTTAAAATGTTTAAACTTTTAGCATTTATCATAATATGCATTACAATATATTGGTTCTATTAACATAACTGATATTCATAACTATTTTTAAAATAATCCCGCATAAAAGTGTGAAAATTAGAAATTGTAAAAATCAAATTTAAGATTAAAGGATAAATAAAAGATCACTTTTCACATTTAAGTTTGTTATTGATTAATCTTGATCACTTAGCAATCTTAGCAGGCGTCCTTAGAGGGTCTTTCCTTGCGTTTATCGGGAATAGCCAGAAGTCGCACGGGATGAATACGGTGGTGTGAACGATATGGCGTTTTACTTTAGTGAAAAGGTCACGAAGAATCGGCGCATGTGTGAGCTGGCGCATTCAGTGTTTTCGGTACCAATCGAGATTTAACGCGCGTTTGAGACCCGAAATGGAATTGACCGATCCTTTTGAAATTCCAACACTTGACCCAAGGTCTCTAGTTTGCGAAATCGAAGGTTCGCAAGCTTCGATATTGATGAGGGCTCTTCATTTCAACGCGTTCTTTGCCTTCTCCTTTGAACTGTTTATACCACTTCTAAACATTTTTTTCCGATACCAAAAGCCTTCTGCAACATTTTTCTACGTTTCCATAAACAAATTGAATTTTAAGTTCTTTGCTCAATTGATTCAGAGAATATTTTCAAAATCACCGGAATCAGAAAAAAAAATTGAAATTCCATAAGCCCTGAAATTTTAAATTGGTCTTTACTTTTTGTACACAATAGTATTCCTAACTCGCATCAAAGAAAATAAATTTAGTTATTCCTTGCTTATTAATTTAATCGTACATTATTATAATATACAGCAAAGCTTCTTCTTGATTTTTTGCAATGATTAAGGGGAAATAGTATCTTTCTAGCGTCGAAATTGATCATCTTAACCTACGAAGACTCATAAATTATAAAGTTTTAGTTTATTTTTATAGTGAAATTTAGAAATTTTTATAACTAAGAGTAACTAATTCTAGCGCATATCAATTAATTTGTTTTAAAAATCATATATGTTTTTATATACAGGGTGATTATAATTAAAAAGTCCCACTTTCAAAATGCTGCAAAAAAAAAAAATAACCACTCTCGTCACAATAAGTTCAAATTTGAACTGAAGAATGCTTGAAGGTGGAAACGGTATGGCATTAAAAAGAGTTCCACCTGATTTTTTTCCTCCAATTTAAGACCTTAAGCCGTGGTGAATGGCTTTCCACTAACAGTGTCACAACTCTTGAATGACTTGCAAAAAGTCATTTTCCGTCAAAAAACCGAAACAATCAAGCACGTGAATATTGCAGTTGGTTTAATGTTCAACTCATTCCAAATACGTTGTAATTTCGATTCAAAATATCACTGCCAGCCGAATTCACTTTCTCTATGCTGCTTAAAGCGCCACCAAATAATACACAATTTGGAACTTTTGATGCCGTACCATTCCCCTTCTTCAGTATCTTCAGTTCAAACTTTTTTGAACTCATTATGACTAGTGGTTCTTTTTACGGCATTTTGAAGGTAGAATTGTAATTATAATGACTCTCTATATAAAATTATGCCACGTTTTGTTACATTCTGTAGATCATTGTTATTGTTATTACCTATGGCTTTTATTTTTAACTCAGAATTCATACAAATTTGGTCATTTACCGTAAAAACAAATAAAAGAACATATAAACAAAATTAAAATTACAAAGGGAAAAGACTAGACGTTCTTAACAAAAAAACGACCAAAAGTCCTTAAAAAATATTTAAAACAAGTTAAATGCTCTAAGCAAAAAATTTAAAAACTAGAAGCATCATAATAAAAGTCCGTGTGGACATCATTCTGTGAATAAATTTTTTTGAGAAAATATCCAATTTAAATTCTTATATAAATAGATGATAAACAATATATTTATCTTTAAAACTTAAAAATATAAAAATTTGTTTTTTAAAAAAAATGAAAAATATACGCAAATTTAAAATGCTTAAACTTTTAGCATTTATCATAATATGCGTATTACAATATATTGGTTCTATTAACATAACTGATATTCATAACTATTTTAAAATAATCCCGCATAAAAGTGTGAAAATTAGAAATTGTAAAAATCAAGTTTAAAATTAAAGGATAAATAAAAAGATCACTTTTCACATTTAAAGTTTGTTATTGATTAATCTTGATCACTTAGCAATCTTAGCAATCACTATTATCCAATTTAAGTGCTGTTTGCTTTAAAATGTAAACATAACACTTTAAATTATCTGAAATATTTCACTTGAACGTATTTCACATTTCAACTTGATGAGTATTTAAATACAAAATAAAAGGAAAAACTGCTAAGTGTCAAAAGTCAAAATTATCTCGATAAGTGTTAGGATGGTATTTTCAGATTAATTTGAAAGAAGTATTGTGTTTGCGCAAGTTTTGTTATTATGAATATGTTTAAGTTATATATTTATTTTTCTGCTCTGAAAAATAAACACAACGACTATGATATAAAGTAAATTTTAAATTCTGATATTTTAGATAAAATTGAATGTTGAATTCAGACGATTCTAAAGAACTTCACAAAATTTGTAATTTTTTTTTTTTTTTTTTGCCAATAATTTTATTACTTCATAAGAACAGACAATTAAATTAACTAGTGGTATATGTTTTTAATGATCTTGTAAATAAACGGAACAGTGATTATTAATAATGAAAAATTCGTATTCGAGAACCATTTTCCATAAACATTAATTTAACCCTTTTTATTGTCAAATTCATACACGGAACATTTACTAATAAAATATTGGTCAGCAATCTTTTTGAATTCTCAACACAAAATGACATTTAATAAACTACTTAATTTAAATTTATCTGTGGGAATTGTAAATAAATATTGATTGATTTAATAATTGTACGAAATAAAATTTAACTTTAATTTTTTGTTGTATATATTATAAAAATTCAATCAAGCCCGACTCGTGGCTCAGTGGCCGCGTGCGTCGCTGGTGAGTGTTAGGGCTGAGGTTCAATCCGCTGGCGACACTGTTTCAAAAAACGAGAAAGGGAGTGTCGATGGCGTTTGTTATGTTCGGTTTCTTTCCTCGTTGGTCAATTGGCTGGCGCTTTGGCCTTTGGTACTACAGGCTTCAGGTTCGGATCCTGGCGGTGGCAAGAGATGTTTGTGAGGGAGTGGTTTTGAAGTCCCTTCTGAACTATAGATCCTGGTCTATTTAGCCCAAAGTGTGCACAAGATGACCGTAGAGCGACAAACCGAACCAAACCAAACTTGGCTCGTTAAGGGACTACCTAAATTGGTGTTTTTGCGGGTTTTCTCCCATACGATACGCAAATGCGAGTTAGTTTCCCCCCTAAAGTCCTCCTGGAAGGCACTGCCTTCCTCAGCACTAAGCCAAATCAGACTTCTACCTACCGGTACTCCATCACAACAGAAACTGCCTCCCTTCTTCCAAAAGAACACACACAGGTTCATGGGCTGGGTCTAGATGTTGTTGTCCGACCAATGGATAGGAAACAACAAAGATTCAATCATTTTTTAAGATGTATACTATTAATTTTAGGAGTTGTCTACGCATTGTAAAATTGAAATCATCTAATAAATCATGTAACTACATTTGGATTCGTTTAATTCAGGGATATATTTTAAATTAAAATCTTTTTTTTAAAGCTTGCCTTGCTTTATCATATACTAGGTACAATAACAACAACTACATCAAAAATCAAACATATCTGGTGATAATCATCCTATTTTTACCTAATATAAGCTGATATACAGAAATAACGAATGTAAAAATATTTATGCAAGAAATGATATTAATTTGAGTAACACATAAGATTGCTAAATAAACTAGATAAAGGCAAGGATTATTTATTTAAAAAGATTTTAAAAAATCATTAAATCCTTACCAAATTTTATTACTGTAAAGCAATATCTTTAAATTGAATTAATAGCACTATCATAATCAAAAGTTTTTAATCATGACGTTGAATATTTCGCTAGAAAGTTTTCTTTCTTTTATGAAAAAACTCTAAATATTACTAAGAAAGTTTGGCACACATTTCGCTCAGCTGTTACCAAAGTTAGCAGATGTTTGAAAACGTCTAAAGAAAGATATGATAAAAGCTAATATTCTTGTTTCTATAAAGTTATTCTCTTGGAAATTCGAAGGAGAAGATATATTTTTAGACCATGAAAACATGACACGCTCCTATAAAACTTGATTTGTAACTTCTCGTAAAGCTCTTAAAATCATTTTGTCGAAAGATTATCGTATATAAGGTATTCATTACAGAACAATATAATAGATTCTGATGATATTTAGATAAAATTAAATGAAAATAATACAAAATTCTGCAGACACATAACATTTTTAAGAAATTCATAATTATATATATATATATATATATATATATATATATATATATATATATATATATATATATATATATAATTAAATTTTTCATAAAAATGAAATCAAACCTACAGATTTCGAAAAATTCGGTTATTAATCTATTCAACTGTATTACATGAACTAATATTTTTGTTATTTACTATTTTATCTTTTAAGAGGCACGAGGCCTGAATGACCGAGTGGCTAGCACTCTGGCGTTCGGTATCACTTTCGGGTTCGAGTCCCGGTGGTGCCACGGATGTTTGTAGTGGTTCGAAATCCACTTTAAACCTTAGGTCCCGGTCTAATACGATCGTAGAGCGTTGCGGGGGCATTGTTATTCCGCGTCCGTGGCGTATCTTCAAGTTACGCCCCCCCTGGGCAATGCAAAGTGAGTAACATCTTAGCGCACCCTTAAGGCATCCAAGACCAAGCTGTCTAAGTGTTTGCCAGCTGCATTAGAAAGAAAAAAATCTTGTAAGAGGCCTCAATGACTGAGTGGCGCTATGTGCCACAGGCTTCAGGTTCAGTCCCAGCTGTGCAATGAAAGTTTGTAGTATTTCGGCTTCCACCTTAAGCCATAGGTCCTCATCTGTTATGACTTCTGGGCGTAGGACAGGCAACTCGATTCCGTAAAAAGAAAAACATCTCCTGACTCGAAATCTGCCAGTAGGGAATTAGTTATTTTATCTTTTCAACAAATAAAGCCAATTTGCATAAGTCATCATAATTTTTTTATGATGATAATCCTCATAAAAGCACCCCGTATTTTTTTATACAATCCTGAATTATTCTTAAGTTATAATATTATATACTTCAGAATTTTTTTTTTTTTTTTTTTTTTTGAGAATTTGCACAAGTAAGCAAATCAGGTCTGTTATTATCTATGTTAAGAATATTAATATTACCAATGTGCTATGCTATGTGTCTATAGTATTGTTGCTATTATTTAAGAATCGTATATCTACTAATAAAATAAATAGAAGAAATTAAAAATTTAAATAATTCTACACCTTCAGAAAATAAATATTGAAAACAACTACTATATATTTTTTTTTTTTCTTTTTATAAATTATGCTTTAAATATTAGCATATCTTATCTGAAAGGACCTTTCAAAATTAATAATAAAATTTTTCTCTTCAAATAAATGTATAAAAACAACGTTTTTCAAGTTACAATTCTCTGACAAATTTTTTATTTTAACAAATTTACAAACCTTTAATTCAAATTCAATAGTATATCTTTATAAAACATATATCTGTATACCCTTTAATGTAACTCGCCGCAGTAATACAATTTTAAAGAAAATAAAGAGATAAGAACAGCGAATATAATATTTTCAATCTTAGAAATCAAAATTATTCAATTCTACTATTAGTTAGTTCACACTCTCCTATATATATTTATATATCTTGTTCCAAGGAATTTCAATCGTTCACAAAATACTTCTTATTCATCCCACTCAAGTTCAAATTCATTTTTTTTTTTTAACTTGTAGTGGAGGAGGGAAAGGAAAATTCAACTTTGGCTTTATAAAGGACTTTCTGCAATATAGTGGAAAAAAGTAGAATTGACTTTAAAATTTTTTTATGTTATTTGTTTTTATTAGCAGTTTATCAATTAATTATTGTTTATAAATTAATGTTTCTTTATCGTTTTTCTGATGATAATTATTATTTATTTTCTTAAATTCTTAAAAAATCATAATAATATAATATCTTTAAATGTTATAAAATAAAATTATTTTTATCAGCAATTTATCAATTAATCCATGTTTTTGATGATAATTATTATTTATTTTTCAAAATATTTTACCATCAAAAATTATAATAATATAATGTTTTTCAATGTTAGAAAATAAAAATTATTTTTATCAGCACTTCATCAAATAATCCATGTTTATTTATCATTAATTTTGATGATAATTATTATTTACTTCAAAAATTCTGAGATCAAACTTCATGATAATATAATATTTTTTCAATGTTAGAAAATTACATTATTAATTATTTTTATTGAAATTATATATTATTATTATTGAAATTAATTATTTTTATCACTAGTTTTTCTATTAATCATTGTTCATAAATCAATGTTTATTTATCATTGCTTTTGATGATAATTATTATTTATTTTCAAAATGAGCTCAAAAATTCATTTTCACTTTAAGTTCACCAATAACTAACAATTTAAAGGTTCACCAAAAATAAATTAAAAGAAACTTTATTATTTTAGTGCATTTTTATTTTGCTATGTAACACGTGAAAATATGAAGTTCAATATTACGGAATTCCACGTTTAATAGACAGTTTAAATTTTTGAGATGAAAGCAAAATCGAATACAAATACATGCCTCATATAATATAACTGTACGAAAAAATATTAAAAATTGCTTATATTACATTTCTGAATTTGAAACGAAACATTCTGTTTTAGTCTTGAATCAGCAACGTTTTTTCCTTTCATCCCAAAGTGCTGAAAAAGCTGAATTCAGAAACCTTTCCTAAAAGTATTGTTCACCAGAACATGATAACAATCCAAAAATAGCTTTTTTTTTTTCCTACTACTTTATTGGAAAAACCTGCAATTTCCTTCTTGAGGCCTATCTTGTCATTTCTAGTGAAATACATTACAAGATTTTGATATAATTTTTCAAAACTACTCTAAAATAAAATTTAAAAATATTAAAAATTTTAATTAAGTTATAAAAAAATGTTAAAATAAAGTATTATTTAACTTTTATTCTTAATCCATTTCTACAAACAAAATTTTTTTTTTTCAAAATTTGAACTTTTATTTTATTTTATTTATTTATTTATTTATTATTTTTTTAACTTAAACAAAATTAATGATAAATAGTTTTTACTTAATTAAGATTAAGTTAAAATAAATTTTTGAAATTTTGAAATGATTAAAACTTAACATTAGGGCAAAAAATAAATCTTAAAACTTAATAATTATATTTTTGGTCTGTAACCTTTTGTAACGATATTAAAATACTTTAAAAATTCTTCTTCTTTTCATTGGCTCAACAGCTCCATGGTGGGCCAAGCTCCTCTGTCTACTGGCAGATTTCGAGACAGGAGATGTTTTCTTTTTCGAGTTAGGACTGTCAGCCCTCAACCAATGTTCTTCAGACATATGAGACCGGAGCCTGAATGGCCGAGTGTCTGACGATTGGTGCCACAGGTTTCGGGTTCGAGTCCCAGCGGATGCCGATGTCCGTGTCGTTCAGAATCCACTTTAAGCCATTGGTTCCGGTCTTATATGATTGTAAGAAGAGCTTCACAAGAGCCCAGTAAGACTTCTCACCCACATCATTCCCAAACTGTGTAGGGGCAACTGAGTTCTAGGCACAGTGATGTGGTGTCATTATTATTATTAGTGGTAGTAATAGTCATATTAGATCGTAACCTACGTACGAAGACTCAAACCTGTGGCACTGATCACCTTAATCACTAGACCATCAAACTCACCATTAAATTGGCTTATTTTAATTTTATTGATACTTATTAACCATCAAGAAATTTTAATATGTATATTATTCTAACTATAGAAAGATTATTCTAACTATAATTGTATTCATAATAATCTTATTTAATTTTTAATGCATCGGTACGTAATTAGAATTGATTTACCACTAACCGAAGAAGACTTTGTAGCAGTTTCCTGTACTCTACATTCTCAATAAGAAAAACTAGAGCCTTTTAAAGACACGCGAAAAATCAGAAAATCCATAACGCATGTTGCTAAAACATATACCTGACTAAAATTTTAAGTAGATCAAAGTACTCTTAGAAGAACTAAACTCATATCATTTTCTTCGCGGAACCATAATCGAAACTCCAATCGATTACAGAACTCGCATATAAGTGGCAACATGGACATCCATATGTAAAAGGACAATGTTTGAATATGCAACAACAACTTTCAAAAACAAGGAAGACTCAATGAATATTATGACAGATTGCTTAATGTGAATTTCTGGATTCTTTTCTCGTATGTCAAAAGAATCATAAATTGATAGTCTCAAATGCTTTCTTGGAAGTAATAATAACCTTATTATTGCCATGTTTTATATGGAGTACAAACATGTTCCATATTTTTTAACCTGACCAAGCAGATATGCTGTTTTATTTTTAAACTATATCAGTTTTGATTTGATTCATCGAAGCATTTTAAAATGTGACTAAAAACTCAGTTTATATAGCATATAATAAAAATTCTTCTCACAAGAAAAATTGTGCATTTCGTTCCCAGAAGAGAGGAATGTATATTCTTTTAACAAGTATAATAACAAACTATCATTCTAATTTGACAGAATATAAGCATTGTGGGTATTTATAGTACATGCAATTAGTGGTTTTGTACTAATGAGAACAACTTGTCCCTCAAATCTGGTAGCAGATAATCAGTGTCAGGATAATCAGACCTCATGAAATTAGTGATTGTCTGTCAGGTCAGAAACAATTACAGATGGAATATGGACTACACATGAGTTGTTGAATCGCGATTGATGATAGACCATGGGCTGAGGAGTGCCGACTTCAATTAGAAGTGAGGAAGCAGACCCCACCCTTTGACGAAATTTTTAAACGGAGGTTTTTAGGAAAAAGACAATTTTGCTAGTCGACAAATGTCTGCTTTTCTCTGAAGTGACTCAACAGGCTGAAGTCTCCGCCTATTTTATTCCTTGTGATTTCGTGAATCATTCAGTGTGATACTTAAGATCTGCCCTCGGACAATTTGATTCATAGTAGACTGAGGAATCTGAAAAATTAAAGTGAACTGCACTTATGAATTAAATCATCTTTAATTTTTTTAAAAATAGAGTTCTGTATGTATATATATATAGCTTGTAAATAAAAATTAAAGTGTTCCCATGAACCTGAATGTGGGCCTGTTCTTAAAAGCCGTAATAGGTTCAATATAATTGCCGAGACGATTACAAATATACATACATTCTAATAAATATTAACATTTAAACTTTAAAAATTTATATATACAAAATACTTTAAAATTATTTCAACAATTTGTTTCCGACAAACCAAACTTAATTTAGTCATTAGTGAAACTCGAGTAGTTTGGAATCTTCTTTACCGGCATATAATTTGGCCAGCAATTACCGACTAATAAAGTAATTCCAACTGTCTTATTCTGTTTGACTTTTACAGCAAAGTGATTAGACCCACTCGGAAGTTTCATTTCTTAATGTAACGACACTTACACAGTAATTGAATCTGAACGATCATTAAAAAACAAACCCCATGCAATTTCGATTAATTCAAATGCTAAACAAACACTCATGAAACCGCGATATTTGCTATTGATGGAAGCACGCGCGCATTCAACGAAAAGAATAACATTTAATTAATTACTGCTAAATAATCCGTATAATCATTAACGGAGTAATTCAGGTCAAACAGAGTAATTTTCTTTTCCGTTTACCATTTCCGCCTTTACCACTGAACATCATGTAACTAATTAAAAGATACAAAAATATATAGAAGTTTCGTACCACAGTTAAACCAACAACGAAGAGCCTTCTAATGGCATTTTTCGAATGTTAATCGGATAGAGCAATTAACTTGAATAAATTTTGCTTTTTGTGAGGCCATCATTACAGGCCATTTCTTTTTATCGTTGCCATTAAAGGGCTATAATCTTAAGTGCAACCTTACCAAGCCGCCTCCAAAACTACAAAAAGAGTGTTTTGTAGTAGAAGGATGGCATTTATCGTACAGGATGCATGGGTCTATCGGGAAATCATTCGTGACTTCAATTAGCTTTTGGATAGCTTTTATCAATGTCTTTTTTTGTGGCCTATCCATTTCATTCATTAAGAGTAATTTAAATTGATGAAAAAAGATTTTGTTTAAAAATGTGGAAGATGCTTCATAAAAACTTTTGAAATGAAGTATTTGAAAATATTATTCTTTGATATAAAATATACAAAATGTCAGCAATTATTTTATCGTTAAAAATGCTATCAATGATTTTTTTTTCTATTTCTCGAATTAGAAATATATTTATAAATTCTTTGTATTAAAAAATGTTCCTTTTAGATGAACAAAGGAACATTTTCCCTTCATTCATTAACTTATAAGAGTCTTATATGTGTCAGCAATTATTTTATCAATAAATGGTACCGTTAAATTTCTTGTTCAATATAATCATAAATTCCTCATGTTAAAAATGTTCCTTTTATGTTACTGTTTCTCAATCAAACAGAAGAATATATTAAATGCATAAGAATCCACCTAGCGTTAAAAAAAAAATGTTCCTTTTAGAATACAGATTCTCAATCAAATAGAATTAATTGCATACATAAGAATCCTCCTTCGTGTTAAAAATGTTTCTTTTGGGTTACAAAATGCGTCTTACTGTTTCTCAGTCAAACAGGGAGAATATACATTACATACATAAGAATCCTCCCTCATATTAAAAAAAAAAATTGCTTTTAGAGTTACTGTCTCTCAACCAGACAGAAGAATGTTTTACAAACATAAGAATATGCCAAATTACTTGAAATAAAACTCAAAATAAGCTTCTATTCTTAAACAAAATTGAAATTACAATTAATTACAAAATATTCTTCTTCTATTAAAAAATTTCCGTATTAAATTTAATCTCAAATAATTTTGTCATTTTGCATGGAATTTCAAACAACAATTATTCTACATAAAATAATTGTGTATTGAAAATATAAAGTAATAATGATTTTACAGATATTATTCAACAATTTGAACTACTATATCCTTTTGAAAATAAATCGTGTTTCATGCTTCTAAATTTTACAGAATTTTTAGTTTTGTGCAATCATTGGATGAAAATTAAGAAGATTCAACAATTATCCAATAATCTTTTCTATGTTGATTATGATTGCCTATAACAACAACATGTTACAGAACATGTTAAATAAAAAATAATTAGATTTCAAAAATTGTAATTTATTGGTACGGGAATGGAACTTCATTTTTTAAAAAAAAAAAAAGGATAATTTTTATATTTACTTACAACCTCTTTTTACAAGAAAATCTAAGTTCATTTAATTTATTAAAATGTAAAAAGAAAGAAAGCTACAGTTTAATTTTTTAACTATATTGCATCAAAACTAAAATTTTTTCCTTCTTTTTTATTCTAACAAAAGTTATAAAAAAAAAAAAATTTCATGATTTAGAACTTCTTCTATGAACTGCGATATTAAACGTCGAATAAATAGGTAAATTTTTGACTGCTTGCCTATTTTTATTTTAATAAAAAATATATTTTTATATTTATCCCAATACACGACGGAAAGAAAATGCATTTATGCCTGGCCAATCCCTCTTTGCTAAAGTAGCTTTTGATGACATATGTTTTTCCTGTGCTTTTATAAAATCTATTTTTGTTGTTATATTTTTTATTACTTTTGTCGCCATTTTATATAAAAGGGACGAAGTATAAAATGCCTCTTTTTCTGGGTTCATTCCTTTTATATAAACATTTATTGTTAAACCTTGATAACAATATATATTGCTCTTAAATAAGGGACATTGGTTTCTTCATGTTTTAAATCTCTATAAATTTAAAAAGATAGTCTATTTTCAAATATATAGTTTTTATTGAAATCTGTAGTATTGTAGGTTCCAGTTGGGCGCCAGATTGTTGTGTTGTCAGTTGTGCAGCTGAATTGTAACTGGGGTGATTCGGTTTGAAATTTTAGATATAGGTTTGAGAACTCCTAACTTCATTACGTGCACATGCTAGAAAGCTCACACACATACAATTACAGATATACAACATTTAACACATTTTAAAGACAGATAATTCTAGATTTGTGGAAGGATTCAAACTTCTAAGCCGAAAATAAAGGTATTCAGGTTTTTACTGAATGGGCGGAATATAACACTTTACCTCACGGGGTGAGAGTCTGTAGGCCAAGAAAAACAAGCAGGTTTGTGCTAAAATATTTCCTCCAGGGATGAGATATTACAAACTGAACGTTTCTCAACAAAAGCGCGTGATTGCGCTGTTCAAACATTTCTCAGTGGCAGCGCCGGTTGAGCTGTACTTCCTCTAAGGTGAGAATCTGAGGCCTACTGACCATTTGTCCTGAACGCCACTGGGGCGCTCTTGCAGTGCGTAGGAGGAAGCAAGGTTAAAAATCTTATTTTTTAAATGTAGGTAAAAACCAACATCCGCAAAATTCCGCCTTACAAAATCATGGGGGTACTATTACAAAAGTCGTACTCCCCCAAAATATAAACTTAACAATAACGATAACACCTGGGGAAATTTTTTTTATAGCGTTGACTGTACGAAGAATTTTCGAAAAGAATATCTCAGTTTTTAAAACCCGACTCATCCTAAATTGCTAGTTATATTTAAAAAGCTTCACCAAATATCGTGTTTGTAACCAAAATCATTTTTTAGGTTTCCACTTTGTTTGTTTTCCACTTTGTTTTTGTTTCAACAATGTTTTTACAAAACCAAATATTTTTTTTGCAAGCAATCGTAAATTGAATTAGATAAATAATAGATATTAAAATGCTAATTAAATAAAGCTAAGCAATTATTTCCATGTTTGCAGAGAAAATGTTTGCAACACTTTTTCACCCTAAAGCATTATATTTCCCAAAATAAATAACAGAGAACATGTTAATTAAAAAATTTATTAATGATGTGCCTTAATTTAATTAACAAATGTGGAATAATTGTTAAAATTATTACAAATTCGAAAACTTTTAAGATAAAGACTACAATTTGGCACTAAATATGCTTTTTAACAAGTTTTTTTAATATTATTACTCTAGCAAATAGGCGTAATAAATTAATTTTTACCAATCTGGAACGGTCAATCTGTGTTTGGACGTCTTTAATTTCAATAAAATCATATTTCATGCCATCAAAAAAAAAAGGAAGTTCTTTTCACGGATTGCGTAAATTTGTTTTTAACAATTATTTTGAAATTATTCAATTTTTTGCCACATATATATACATATATAACGGCATCCTATATCAGACAAAAGCGATATCATTTCAAAACTAATTTGTTAAAAGGCATTGATGATAATCTTGAAATAAAAACTTAAAGGGGAAAATTGTCCTCTTAACAATATATATATCTATTGTTAAAGGTTGAATTATCTCCTTTTTCTTTTAACTTTATTAAACGGAAGGAAGAGCTTATTCTTCTTTTGAAGGATCAATTTTATGAGACAGACTAAGACTTGTTGAGATTAATTCTTCTTATTTCATTTTTCTGTATACATTTTTAATTATATATTTTAATTCAAGCTATATTGTATTGTGTTCATGTTTGTTTATTTCATCAAATACAATTAATTTTCGAAAAGTAAAAAAAAGCATATTTTTTTTTCATTTTCAACAATGTTAAATTTTAACTTCAAATAACCAAAGCAAATAAAGCAAATCTCAAAAATATATATTTATCACAAATTAATCAACAGCAATATTTATATATATTTCAACAGAATCACTACCATACGATATAAAGTTCATGCATGTAAGCATAAACCCAACTATCTTAATAACAGCTGTTGTACTTTTATTTCGGAATGATCAAACACTGACAAGGAAAGCTTTCTAAAGAGAACCCTATTATATTTAATGTCTTGTACTAAACGTCTAATTCTTTTCAAGAATCATCAAGTTTATCATTAACATAGGTAACATATCACCAGAATTTCTAAAGACATTTTCTACAATGAAGGAATTTTTACACATTGAAATCAATTTAATACATCTTTAATAAATATTTACAATAACAACCAGTTACAAATAAAAAAATTATTATATATTTAGAAGAAAAATATATATATTTTTATTTTGAATCTATAATTTTCTATTTTTATTGTTTAAATGTTTACCTAAATTAAAAACAACTATTCAAATTTCGAAATTAAGTTTAGTTAATAAATAATATTCTTTAATAAAATTGTTTATAAATTTTAGGAAAATTAATAAAGATTTCAGTAAAAACTATTTAAATTTAAAAAAACATTTGAAAACGACCTCATTTTTAATTTGTAATTAAGTTTTCACTTTTTACAATTAAATATCCTTTTGTCCGATATGAGCTAGGAAAATAAATATGCTTCTTAGGTTGATACTTAAAAATGCACGTGTGGCACACAAATAGAGTGAGACAGGAAGCTCTTAAAATGTAGATGTAATGCTACAGTGTAACTGCCATTTAATTAGTTCCCACAATAATAATAATAATTAAGAATATAACACACAGCAAACAAAAACTAATAATACTGCACCCTATCAAGAATATTGAACACTTTTTCTTCTAAAAGTATACACAAAACATTGAATATTTAATTACTACATATATCATGTATAGAATCCTACGTGGACTACATAAAATAAAAACTATTTATCACTCAATCCTTGGCAAGATTTCATGTAACTATCAATATCTGTTCGAGAGTGCATCTGCATTTCCATATTTACTGCCTTATCAGATTTATCTCTCTCCAGCCTCCTAGATTCTTTTCTCCGGTCATTCAGGTTTCAACTACTGTAAAATGGGCTTTCTTGACTTCAAGTTGTTTAATCTTAAAAATGGGACCTTGGAGATCGAATTTATCAAAAAAGACTCATAATAATTGAATTCCTTGAATGCAAAATTTCTTATTGACATTTATTCACGAAGATCATCTTCACCCAAATAATCTCCAATTAATAAAAACATGCAGTTTATTGACAGATACCTGAGTTTTGGTTTTCAAAAGAGTCTTCAAGAGGTACAGCTGGTTTTTGTATTAACTTACTGACAGTCAATTTTGTGTGGTCTTGTAACCTGTGAGTCTTCAACCAGTGTAATCTTGCTTTTAGGATGCAGCCAAATCCTCGAGCCTTTCTAGTGTGAGTATATCGTTTTACAATACAATCCTTTATATCCTATTTCCCCCAAAATGAGATTTCAGAGAATTCCAGTCAATTAATAATTCAAACTTTCAAATTAAAAGTTTGGCAACGTTGGGTCACTATTCTCCGGCTCCTGTTTTCTTGTTTATTTATTTATATATTTTCTGTTTCAATGCCTTTGACGCCCAAGAAATGAGAATCACCTCATTTACCAATTTCGCCAATATTAAAAGCTACAGGAACGTTGCCCTTTTTTTATCATTAATTTTCATCTGTATAATCACTAACTGGAGCTAACTCCTCGCCTTTCCCTTGCCGCCAGGCACAATCTTGATCATTCCTTCAATTTTTTCTTGAACAAAAGAATGAAATAAAATCAGCATAAAATCCACAGAGATTCTGGCGAAAACCTGTCCACAGTACCTTCAATAATCCTCCTCAAAATTTAATCGACACTTTTTGTAAGTGGCTGATTTGCATTAGTTTCGTCTGACGTCCAAAGGTATGCAGTCAGTCCCGACCCCTTAACCATCAGGACGTTGTTGATCTCTTTTCGTCTTGTTCTTTTTCCAGAAGATTATCTATCATTGAGCACATCTCATTTGATTCACTTTTGATGTTTTTGGCCTTGTTATTTGAGGGCAACTACACCATAAATGTTGTTCTGATTCGCACTCGTAATATTTTGGTGTTCTTGGTCGTTCTTATTTCGACACGAGAATTTTTTGACCCCAAATTCATCTATGTTTGCTGGAAGTTCAGAATCGGCTGATATTGGTTTCCTTTCAAGCTTTACCATTTGACTTCGAAATGTGGTGTTTAAATGGTTTTCCTCTTCCCCTGACATTATCGTAATCATCCAACAAGTCAGCTATCTTTGATAACGAAATAATTTTTGTACTGCTGTCAATAAAGTATTCCTGCTCTTCGTTGGGCATCTTAGTTTTGAGTTAGTCCATAAACTTGAAGTCCTTTAATGGATCAAAAACCTTTCACTCTTATATCACTCAGCCCTTCCTCCATATATGTCCTTCGTTCTGACTTCTATTTTTCTTAATGTTGAGTGAACCGTATTCTTTATTTCTCTGCACTAAACAGGTAGGCTTTCCAGTAGTAATTCCTTCATCTACTCGTATTTGGTGGCTCTTAATATTGCTTCCATAATTATATGCTGACCCATATTTTCCAATGCAAAAAGATGTAACAACTGAGTATAAATCAAGTCTTATTTAACTCCAATTTCTAGTTAGATGTACAAAGGTCACAAATTAAAAGACTGATGTCATTCGCTCTTGGATCAAATTTTTGAACTATCTGTTGTAGAATAAAAGAATTACGCCCTGGAATATTTTCACCCACTGGTCACTGGATTTTGAGGCTGAATTGTCATTTTCTTAAATTCAAATTCTCTTTTCCTCTTTCTTTTCTCTTGCTTCATTTCTATAGTTAGTTACAATAATCTCCAACAGTTCTTTTCACTGTCGCATCTTCTCAACTTTACTAGTAAAATCCTTAAGTTTTATTTTCAACCTATCTATGATTTAATTTCCCAACCCTTGAGCCAACTCTTAGAGATTGCCTTTCCTGACATTTTTGAGTAACAATGTCATTGCTAATTATATTACACTTTAAACAAAAGGAACTCTGACCTGTACTTCAACAGTTGCCAGTTACAGATAATTCGTTTTTCCTTTAAGAATCATGTTATCTATCCTACCAACAATGACAGTAAGGTAACGTGAACCAAACAAAAAAATTATGGATACTAATTATAATCTCCATTAATCCTAGCCAAACACCAACGTTGAATATCTTCATTCAGCCATTAACAAACAAGTTACCTTAGTCAATCCTTTTTCACGATCACACTGGCTCTCTTTGATCTATCTCTGCCCACTCCAAATGCAGATTAAATTTTTTTAATTTTCTCTACAATAAAAAATTTTCGAGTTCCCCTTGGTGGTAAAAACTAATCTTTAACAGAAACATAATTTAAAATTCATTTCCTCAGACACTGACCTGTAAGTACTTCTACAGTCGAAAGAACCCTTTCTTTAAATGCAAGAGACCACTTTTAGAGACCACTTTATATTTGGGTAAGTCTCGAATGAGGCTAAAGCACTATCTTTAACTCATTCCTCATTATCGTAACTTGATTTCATTTGTTGTATCCATCGTTTATCATGGATAATTCATCAGAATCAGCATTCATGTCTTTTAATTATTCTTAAAGTCATAAAAACCAGATATAACTTTCATTATATCCTGATATTTTAATCCTAGTGCATTTTTGTCGTAGCATCACTTCTACCTGCTATTGTCTATATTTACTCATATTGAAAAATTCAAAAACCATGTATAAAGCTTTTATTGATCTAATTATTGTCATAATTTGAACTTAAATTACCATTTAATTTGAT